>JAYEPQ010000014.1:10225927-10398427 GCA_036321105.1 Dracaena cambodiana | reverse complement strand
TGATTTTAATAATAATTTATATTTTTTTCCTGGGGCACATCTCTAATAGTGTTAGGCTGATTAAAACGAAGAAACATAATTAGCACACATCCTAATCAAAAGATGTGACAATTAACTAATAGTTTTGTGCTTTTCAATACTCTCTGGGACAAACAAAGGTAGTGCCCTAAACTAAGAACCTCAAAAATTTAAAAAAAATAAAAATAAATCATATAGGATTCTAAAATTGATGTATGTGTAAAAACAATCAATTAATACAAGAAAAACACAGAAAACATTCAAGAATTTCTAAAATTATTTTAATTAATTGAGTTGATTTTTTTTTTAGTGAAATTGTTGTTTTGTTCTACGTGGCACTTAATTATATGATAAGTCTTGATGGTAAAATAGTTTATAATTAACTATAGATTTTTTTCTAAATGACTATCTAAAATAGGTTTAAGAGAATCATTATAAATCACGTTAAATCTTATCTCATATCCAATATCAGACTATTTGAAGTAGTTTGAATTAGGGACATTACATTATTAATAAGAACTTACACTTATAGCAGAAAAGGATCCTGTTTACAAAGTACATCCTCACTTTTGGTGGAAGAAGATCTTGTAGAAAAATATATTGTCTAATTAAACACTTGAAAATAGAGTTTGGGAAGAATATTTTATTTTATTTTATTTTTTTCATTTTTGCAATGGACATATATAGTGATGGACAAGTAATATAATTCCTACAATCAAGTTATTGTTCCTACAATCAATCTACTTTACATCTATACCATCTCTACAATAGGTAAGATCTCATAGATATTTACAAGGATAGTGGACTATCAATCCTAATATTTCAACATATGAAAGAATCTTAGAGATAATTACAAGGATAGTGGACTATCAATTCTAATCTTTCAACATAGGAAAGAATCTCCAAGATAATTACAAGGATAGTTGACTACCTATCCTAATCTTTCAACATGGGAAAGAATCACATAGATAATTACAGGAATAGTCAAAACTCCCCCTCAAGTTGGTGCATAGATGTCACACATACCCAACTTGCCCAAAACTTTGAGATTGACTTGAAACATGTTTGGTGATGTATTGGCCAACTGATCCTCTGAACGAATATTAAGCAACTCCACAAGTTTCACATCTAATTTCTCCTTAATGAAGAACCTATCTATCTCTATATGATTTCTATTATCATATTGAACTGGATTATGGGCAATATCACATACGACTTTACTATCACAATATAATCGAATTGGTTGCCTAGGAGGATATCACAAATCACTTTAGAGAAGCCTAAGCCATAATGCTTCACAAACTCCAAGTTCCATACCTTTAAATTCAGCTTCTACACTTGAACGTGAAAAAACATTATATTTCTCGCTTCTCAAAGTAACAAGATTATGACCTACAAAGGTGAAATATCCTAAGGAAGACCGCCTGTCATCTACTACTCCAGCCTAGTCAGCATCTGTAAAAGCATCCATGCTTTGACAATCTTATTTTTAGTGAACAAAATTTGTTTTTCAGGAGCAGATTTCAGATACCTCAAAATTTGCATAACTGCCTTCATATGTAGCTCTCTAGGGTTATGCATAAACTGACTTGCATTGTTCAATGCATAGGCAAGGTCTGATCTAGTATGTGCTAAGTACATTAACCTTCCTACAACTCTTTATCAACTAGCACCTGCTTTGGCTCAACGTACAACTTCAGACCTTTTCCACTGGTATATATGCTAGTTGACAAGTTGACATATTAGTTTCTTGTAATAAATCTAAGGCATATTTCTTTTGAAAAAGAAAGATCTCTTTGTCAGATTAGGACACTTTAATTCCAAGAAAATATTTCAAAAGACCAAGTTCTTTCATTTCAAACTCTTTGGACAAGTAACTCTATAGAGTCTTCCTTTCTTCTAGGTTATCTCCTGTGACTATCATATCATTTACATATATAATAAGTGCAGTGATTTTAGCTTGTTATTTCTTTAGGAATTAGTGAGGTCTGAATTGCTCGGATGATAATTAAAGGCTTTCATAGACTATGTGAACCTTCTAAACCACGCTCTTAGATATTGTTTAAACCCATATAGTGATTTCTTTTACCTACACACCTTCTAACTATGCATTTTTGTTATCATGCATCCCCGTAGGAGCTCCATAGACTTTTTTAGATAACCTGCCATGTAGAAAGGCATTCTTTACATCAAACTATTGTAATGACTAATCCAAGTTCATAGCTAGAGATAACAAAACTCGAACTATGTTGATTTTGGGTAGAGATGAAAAAGTCTTCATAATCTATCCCATATGTTTGGGTGAACCCTTTTGCCATCAGTTTTACTTTAAAACATTCAATTGTACCATCTTTTTTATACTTCACAGTATAAATCCATCAACATCTAACCCATTTTTTTTCCCTGAAGGAAGCTCCTATGTCTCCTTTTTCTGCAAAGATTTTATCTCCTCATCCGTAGCAGTTTTTCACTTTGGGGTCGACTAAGGCTTCTTGCACACTGTTAGGAATAGATACAGTAGATAATTGATTTATAAATAATATATTTGATTATGACAAGCAATAGTTAGACACATAATGACTCATGAGATATTTACCTTTACTAGAAAGTTCATGTTCATATGTGGGCTTAGGAATACCTTTGATATAATGTTGTGGTAGCTATTTTCTCAAAGATTCAGACACAAGATTAGGAACATCCTCAGCAAGCGATTTTTTGGTATATCAAATTCCTATGGTGCTAGACACTCTGATGAGGGTGGAGTCATAGTTTCAGTTTCTGAGTGTTTGTCACCACTAGCGTCCAAATTTATACCTTTTGTATTCAAAGCACCCATATTCTAGTTATCAAGTTCAAACGGTTCTCCTTATTCAGATATAAAAATGTAAATATTATAATCTAGAGTATAAACTTCTTTCTTGTACTCCTCTGAAGTTTAGGCTCAGAGAAAAAAATACATTTAGTCTTCATAAAAAACCACATCCAATATAATAAACATTCAATGAATTGGAGGATGATAGCAGTGATATCCTTTTTGATTAATAAAATATATTAGGAAGGCACATCACGTGCTTGAGACATCAATTTGCTACGTTGATGCTGATGGAGGTGCACAAATAGCACACAACAAAAAACATGAGGACTAAGTTTGTGATATGTGGAGTAACAATTGCTTCAGTAAGAGCCTGGAATGGTTGTAGTATGAACAAATTTAAATAAAAAATAGCTCAGCTATGCAAGCTTGATAGCCTCGTACCATGCAAGATTGATAGCCTTGCGCACGCGAGGCTCAGTCATCCTCGCATAGAACTATTTCCACAAAGGGCTTTTCTTTGGGATTTTTAATAGAATTACATATTCAATCATATCTAATTACTCCATATTGAAGATTTCAAGTCTAATTGAAATAGAAAACTAGAGATTGAATTGTAACATAATTCCATTCTTATCTCTATGGAAACTCCTATAACTACTTTATACCTATAAACAGATCAAGAGAAGTGTTTTAGGGACCTTCGGCTAGTTGATTTACGTGAAAGGAAACATCTAAAATGCCGACCAGTAGCAAGAAGCCGCCGGCCAGCCACCATCTTCATCGATTCTCCACGTTTAAAACCTATTCAAGCATCAGATCATCAACGAGGTATAAGGTCGGCGCCCTATAGCCACTACAAGAACCCATATTTTTTTTGTAAAAAAGAGTGATAAGTTATAAGTTCTCTCATTTGTTTTTTCTTTACTTCTTTTTCATTGTATTGAGATTATTGAAATCATAAATCAATGACAATGATAGAAACTGCGAATTTTGAAGGAAACAAACTGGTGACCACAATAAGAGAAGTTTTCTATACCGATGAGAAGATCATGGTCCAATTTGATGCTAAGAAAATTGGTAAGACCGTGGAGATATTGGTCGTAGAAGTCAATCAACAACAATACGAGGATTACTTGTCCTCAAGATCAGTAAGTCCGGCCAAAATGTGGCACCATCACCACTTGGAAGAAACCCAAGTTACGGATTCGAATAACGGGGTGACTCCCATTGAACATGGGCCCCTAGAATTTTCGGGTTCGGAATAGGAAGAGACTCAACTTACATATTCAAATGACAAGGTGACTTCCGATAAACAGAAGCTCTTTAGACCTTTGGATTCAAAAACTTTAGGATAGAAAATATCTCCTCCCATTATGAGAAAGATGACTATGCTAGATGCCAAAGTGAAACTACAATCTGACTTAACAAGAACTAAGATTCTAAACTAGAACTATCGTGCACGACGACAAATGCTCAAAACCAAGTCCAATATGGGTCTGATCCAAAACGCAAGGCTATTCAACCAGCATAGAAATGTCAAAACACAAGGCTATTTAGGCTAGCATAAAACTATTAGGATGCCAGGCTGTTCAGCCTAGCTTACAAAAATTGAAACTCGAGGCTATTCAGTCCCGCTTAGAAAATCCAAAATGCGAGGCTATTCAGCCCCGCGTGGAAAAAGCAAAATGCGAGGCTACTCAGCCCCGCGTGGAAAAAGCAAAATGTGAGACTACTCAACCCTGCGTGGAGAGTTCAAAACGTAAGACTGGTGAGCCCCGCATAGAGAAATTAGAATGCAAAGTTGATCCTCAGCCCTATGTAGTATGCACAGGGACCAGATCAAGAAATTGAACAAGGCAAGGACTTCGTACATCCATACCAGCAAATTTCTATGAACATAGTAAGGTGTCCCGTAGAGGGCAGATGGAAAAAGAAGTTTATTCTAAAAGTATGGTTCACTCAACACCTCCGAATCAGGTGATCGACCTACAAGAATACTTCACTAATAAGAGAATGATGGTGCAATTTCATCTGCCATGCCGATGCGAGCAAATATAATTGCTATTACAGTCCGTCAAGACTCTCAGTTTTTAGTCGAATAACTGAGTCGGAAAGTAACACACCTAAAATAAGGCATATTCAAAGACGAAATGTCATCATCGACCAGGAGCCTTTTTCCATGACTTTGAACATGGCAAATAAAGAAAAGAAATCACTTGATGGGAGTATTCATCTTGCGCAGAAGCATGCCATGATATGCATATTAGGTCAGGAATATTATATATGCATATCAGGTCAGGAATATTAGAAATAAGAAATTATAAAAGATTAGCTAGGGGTTTACATGAAGAATATGAAGAATATAACAATCATTCAACTATCACAACACCCCGGTCATATGAATCTTCCAGATTTGAAGGAGCAATGGTTCATATGATAGGAAACTCTAGTGAAATGAATATAAGACTAGAGGCTCTAGAACGGTTGATTCAAGAACAACAAAAGGATCTCAACGAGCTCAGAACACTACTTCTAAGGCATTAGAAAATTCGAAAAGAATTTAGAAGACATAATGGAGAAACCTTCTAATGAACCACCAAAGAACAACTGTGATACGACCGGAGAGAGTGGAGAAGAACCCTCTTCAGGAAAGGAAGAGGATTTCAACTTTATCATAGATCCACATACAGAAAAGACGCAGGATTAGTAGGAAGCCTTGATGCACGAAAAAGACTTGCAAAAAGGAAGGATTACCAGGCCATATCTAGTAGAAGGAAATCTGCTCCTTTCCCTGAAAAGTACAAACTATTGATATTAGAGTCTTATGATGGGAAAAGTTCTCCTAACCAGTATTTATTTTACTTCTTGCCACAAATATTCCACCTCATAGGGAATGATTCTGTAATGACTAAAATCTTTACAAGCATCTTGAGAAGACTTGCATTTGCATGGTTTATGCAGTTGTTCACAGGGACTATCAAATCGTGGTTCGATGTGGAGAAAGAATTTCTATGTCGCTTCTTCGAGGATGACACAATCTTAGTCCATACCCTATTTGCAAATAAACAAAGAGAAGATGAGATAGTAAAGAGTTTGATAGATCATTTCCGAGAAATGTCAGTGCAATGCCCGCATGACATGTCATAAAAAACTCTGGTAGAAACTTATAAGCACAACCTCCTAACTAGCATACTCATTAAAATGAGAGTGGTAGAATCACGAACCTAAAAAGAACTAGTCAAACAAGGGGAGCAAGTGGAAAACATAATTCGATATAACGATGAACATCATGCTCAAAGAAGGATATCCACGAACTGGCTGCAACCACAATCATCCCATCCCAAAGGAAAAGAAGCAATAGCTGTAGGGCTAGTTTCGGGACCAGAAGCAGCCCACTAATCAAGATTCATTTAAATCACGTATTGAACGGATATACACTTTCAAAGATGAACAGGCAATTATATTCTTTCAATTACTAAACAAAAAAGGGATGCTCAAATTGTCTAAAAATTGAAAGCCAGAAGAAGGTGGGAAGACAGATGATCCTAGGTACTGCCTCTTTCATCAAAACATTGGGCATGTCACCAAGATTTGGTATGTTCTGAATGATAAACTTCAGGCACTGATCAATGCGAAAGTAATACAGTTTAGACATGAATGGAAAAAGTTTCCCTAAATATGGCTACAAATAAATGGGATCCTTGGGAATTCCAGCTGGTGTAAATCCAATACCTGCATGAAAGATGATGTTGATTAAATACGACCCACATAATTTAAAGCAAAAAAGACTCTCTCCGATTTCCACCGAAAGAGAAATTATGTGGATACACCTCAACTTGCTAAAAGACGAACAATGGACTTCTTCAAGTAGTTCGATAAAAGCTAAGGGAAAGGCTCAGAACTGTAATACAATATCCACACTCGGTGAGAAGGATCAATCTAAGACTGCTACACTTATAGACTCGAAAGTCGAGGCAATGACAATGACCGCTCACCCAAACGAAGTGGAACAATCAAGCACCCAGTCTGGGAAGAGTTATTGTAAAGACTATTTGAAAGTTCGATCTAGTAAACCTTCAGAAGCACCTGGAGTACCACCCGACAAGCAGAAAGAGCTCTGCTTCTAAAAGGATTCGAGAGAAGATAGTGAGGCAGTGTGGATACCGCTTCGATTTGACGTGCCGCCCAGTTAGTCAACATTCCTGCTCGAATCACCTTGTATGAGCTTTTACAACTGTCTAAAGCAACAAGGGATATCCTGAGGGAGGCTCTAGCTGACTTAGAGGCTTTCCTCGCATAAATTATGGAACCATCTGTCAATGAAGGTGATTCTTTCCCGCGCTATCACCAAACGATGAGGCAAATCTCATATATAACATTTTCACCAAAAGACATGCAGGTGAAGAATTTAAAGCATAATAGACCTCTATATTATACAAGGTACTTCAATTCAACCAAGGTAAATTGAATCCAAGTCGACTCTTGATCTGCGTTGAGCATCATCCCATGAAGATTAATGCAATTCTTGGGTATTCTTGTTAATCGACTTAACTCCCATCAACACCACTATTTATATGTTCAATACCAACGGTAGTCATCCCTTGGGCAAAACACAACTTTGATGCCAAATTAGAGTTCTAAAATAAGAAGTCATGTGCTACGTCATTGACGCTGACATGTCATACAACATCCTTCTAGAATGTCCTTGGATCCATGCCAATATGGTAATACCATCAATGCTTCATCAATGCATGAAGTATTTTGATGAACATAGAGAAGTTCATACATTGATAGCAGAAAAATGATTATGAGGTTGGAGAATTACTTCACGGATGCTATGCTATATCAAGACATCTATTAGACTTCCGAGAAGCCCACTGGGGAAAGCTACGACAGTGGTAACGAAGTTGACTCTGAGCATGAGCCCAATGAAGACGATGATTTTGAATATGAAATAAATTTATTTGTAATATATATTGACAAATTGGATGTAATTAATGCCATTGATGAGGTAGGCAAGTGGGTCATCAATGAAAATTTAGGATTTACTTATACGCTTGCTGTTGCTTCAGATTCCATGAGTTAGGAATATTGCAAACTTTCATTTGCCAATACGATTGTCACTCACTATATGATTAGAAATAGTTGACCCAAAATGTGCTATCTTTGAAGTGCCTTCTCAAAGGCCAGACTAATATCCCATAATATTTGAGAGAGTCGAGTCGCGATCTGATTATGAACCAGGTGAGAAAAGTGATAATCAAGTGTCACCACAGTTCAAATATTATGAACCAACTTTGCATCAAATAATGAAAAGGAAGGGTTATGACTTAACTTTGAAATAAGGCCTAAATTTTGGTAAAGGACGGAGGGACCTTTTATGCTTATTTGCACGTAAAGGAACAAAATCCTAATTATTATCGTAAACTCGAAGGGTGTTAAATTTCATCACACTCTACGCCCTCAAAAGCAAAGCTTAAGCAGCTGATCGGTCCAGAAGATGGTGGAGACACAATAGATTGGTCTGACATAAGCGCAAAAGTAATATTCTAAGCTCCTGCAGTGAACATGATCTCGGCGAGTAACAATGGGGAAGACAATCCATATCTCTTATTAAAAGATCCATGGGTCCAATAGATGGATACCCAATGGAATATTCAGTTCGAACAACGAAAACACCCACTGAAGACAATGTAGCCGAAATCAATATGGGGACCAAGAAAAATCCAAAACCCATATCTATAAGTGAGAATCTGACTCTATCTGAAAGGGAAGACCTAGTGACCATAATAAGAGAAAACATTGACGTTTTCGCCTAGAAATAAAAAAATACGTCAGGTTTAGATTCGGAAGTTGTAGTACTCTAACTCAATATCAAACCGGGAGCTAAGCCTATAAAACAACAACAAAGGCACTTTCGACTAGAACCAACGGAAGCAATAGAAACTGAAGTAAAATAACTAGTGGATTCAGGTTTTATTTGTAAGGAACAACACCCATATTGAGTGGCAAATATTTTTCCCGTACTTAAGAAAAAAGGCAAAATCCGAATATGCATAGATTTTTGAGATCTCAAAGCCGCCTACCCTATAGGTGAATTCTCGTTGTCGATCACTGATGTCATAATTGACAACATATGTGGATATGAAAGAATGTCCATTATGGATGGCGTATCAGGATACAATCAGAATAAGATGCATCTCAAAGATAAGAAGCAAACGACCTTCATAACGCTACAGTAAATATATTGTTATACAGTAATGCCCTTTGGACTAAAAAATATTGTGCTACTTACAAGCGAGCTGTGAGTGTTATCTTCCAGAAATATTTACAAAAACTATCGAATGCTATGTAGATGATTTGACAATCAAAAGTAAGAAAAAGGAATATCATCTAAAAGATTTACGAACAATGTTCGACATCTTGAAAAAATATCAGTTAAAGATGAATCCCATCAAATCCTTTCTGGGTGTATCTAGCGGTAAATTTTTGGAGCTTGTTGTAACCTCCAAATGAATCCATCTCGACCCTGATAAATTTAAAGCAATTCAAGAAATACAACCACCTCGTAACCTAGAGGAACTCAAGGTTTACAAGGGAGATTTGGTTTATATTCGACAATTTACGCAAATTTGTCAGGATGATGTCGACCATTCACGAGGCTTATGAAGAAGGAAATATCATTCGTGGATGATGTATGAGCATGATGGCATAAAAAATTATCTTGTTAATCCACCTGTATCAGTGAGGGAACAGATAAAAAGTTATAATTCAAAGAGGGAACAACCACAACAAAATCTAAATTCAAAGTACCAGTGAGGGGCACGGGTGCTTCCCCAATAACTGGGGCGAAATTATCATTGGCAGTGGAAATAAACTTTTGTGTGGTTTAAGTTTAAGACCTATCTAGAATCGTATGTCATACAATCTATAGAACTAGGATCAATTATCCACTATGTAGCACCAGAATCAATTATCCACTCACTATTAAAAATAATTGGAGAAAAATTGGGATCCTTATCACCATTACCTGCAGTTGCTATTGATGTTGACGCTTCTCCAACAATATCATCCTTTTGTTTTTGTTTCAACTACTGTAGTAATATACATCTTCTTGGAGTTTTTCTTTCGTGGGCTACGATTATGATCCTGCCATTCTAGATAACCCACAAATTCATAGCAACGGTGTTTGGTATGGTCATTTGATTACAATGAGTGCATTTGCAAGAGGATTTGTCAGCATCATTAGTAATCTTCTAATGGCTGGTCAAGTCAACATGGCAGAAGTTTCCAAATGTCCAAGTTTTCAGTTCATCATTGCGCATCAAATAGATTCACGACGGATCATCTTCTCACTCTGAAATAAGTTCCCTTCTTAAAATTTCACCATAGATTTGCTTGAACTCACCATCTAATCCAATAAAAAAAGAAGAGTCATCTAATCCACCAAGAAAACATACACTTGTTGTCACTGAAATTTTTGGTAACATTCAACATCTTTCTCACTCTCCATGATCATCTTATCATGATGATCTAACTCAAGAAAAAATTTCGGTTATCCATAACACACATAGGGTGCTCTGCCATTTTATTTTACAGAGAAAGTTCTCAGATTCAAGGAGAAAACCTATAACTCATCGGTTCCATCATAAAATGCTTTGAAAAGAGCTTTCCAAATGTCACATGTAGTGGGTAAGTGGATGGACCGCTTCATAATTTCTGGAGTCATAGACATCAGCATCCACCTTTTAAACTTCTGATTATCTGCATATCACTTCTCATACCCATCATCCTTCTCGGTAGCAACATGTGAGCTTCCACGAATAAGGGAGAGTTTCTCCTCTGCAATATGCATCTCCATGATTTGAGATATCAAATTATAGTTTGCCTCTTAAGAACAATTCCAGTATTGAACGATAAACCTTTAGTTTGAATAATAATATGAACAAATACATTCCCAGATGCTTGAGAAGGATCAGACTCTTTCATGGTGACGTAAGTTTAGTGATGGGTGCAATGTTAGTGGAGGATACAATCAATCAAGAGACATGCCTTTTGAAACCTGCTCTGATACCAACTTGAAATTAGAGTTTGGAAAGAATATTTTAGTTTTTTTTTCATTTTTGCAATAAATCTGTACACTTACGTTCCTACAATCAAGCTATTGTTCCTCCAATCAATCTACTTTGAATCTACACCGTCTTTAGAATAGGGAAGAATCTCAGAGATAAGTACAAGATAATCAACTATCAATCCTAATTTTCCAGTATAGGAAAGAATTTCAGAGACAATTACAAGGATAATTGACTATTAATCATAATCCTCCAAAATAGTATAGAATCACAGAGATAATAACAAAGATAGTTAACACAAACAACCAAAAACAAAAGAAAATAATGAAAAACTAAAAATCAAATTGAACACAACTTTTTCAACTAGTAGCATTACTGTCACCTTCAAGGGTAATTCCATAATGTTACTCCATTCCTGAATTTTTTTCCATTAATATTTAATTTTACCAAGTTACCTGATAAATTAGATTACTATTGATGAATAATAGTGTAATAACAAAAGCTAATGTATTGGAACATTATTTTTTTTCTTTTTATTTTGAGGCCAATTAGAGCATTGCTTTAATTGATTTCCCTTGTTCTTTCAATGAAAAACTAATCATATGATAATATGTCTTAGCTTGCAAGTATTCAGAAATATAACTCTCGACAGTTCTATAAATCAATACTTAAAAAATATTCCAGATTTAGCCAGTAGCTAGCATTCATCGCCCAATGCTTGATGATAAGGAACAAAACTAAGGAGCATAATTTTGTATTCATACAATTTTTTAAGTCTAAAAAATGTTATTTATCATCCTTAGATTGATTTACATAAAATCCAAAATAAATCTTAAAATATTCAAGTTTTGAATAATTGCTTAATTGAAATTATCATTGGCACATCAAGTATCGTCCTATTTTACATTCCACCAAATTAATCCAATTATTTAGAAAAATAATGGTATTTCCTATATTTTATTTTAAGATTTCCAAGTTGTCAACTTTGTGGAATCGATATGTCAATCAAGATTACAAATATGAAACTAAAGTAGATTTATTGTTGGTTTATTCTTCTCTCTCTCAAAAAAAAAAAAAAAAAAAAAAGTTGGTTTGTTTCCTACGAAGATGATAAATAATTTATAGAAAAAAGGAGGGATAAAAATGAAAAATGGAGAAAGAAACCACCTAGTGTTCTTTTGCACGTTTATGTGATCATTATATCATATACCATAATAGTATAATAATTTATGAAAGTTCCTGAGTTTGATTCTTGGTAGGAATTCAATTTGGATAATATTGCAAAAAAAAAAGTGTGTGAATTTGACTAGCATAAAAGGGAAAAAAAATATCTCAAATATGGATTGAATTTCTGATCTCTTGCATACCTAATAAAAATTACTATCGATGGAAAAATGTGACACTTTTTTATAATATCAGAAAATAATAATGAATATATGTACCTTTTTGGCAAAAAGTGGTGTTTTGTTTTTTTGCTAGTCAAACACACACACATATATATATTTAGCAATATTATCATATATATTTTACAATATTATCCAAATTGAGTCTCTATCGGGAGTCGAGCTCAGAACCTTTCACAAAAACCAAGGCTCATTGGCAAAATTGTGTTTTGTTTGCTCTCCAATTATGTAAAAGGCATATAGATGTATGCAACTTACCCCTTCGAACACTATATATGAAGACATTTTGGAATTAAATTGGATATGCATAGGAGTACTAATATACATATTTATTGTTTTCTTTTTTTACTTTTACAGTTGATTGTTGCATTACTGGTATAAATCTATAAAGCAACCATAGCTTTGTACTAGTACTGTTACTGTTACATTCATCAAATAGGGACATCAGTAGGGATGTAAATGAACATAATTAATACAATATACGGTATTGCCGCATTCTTATTTTGATGAATATGAATGTTTATATTGGTTCGAGGTAGAAGTGTAGTACATGAATATAATTAACACTAACCATATTAAATATATCTGAATCTCTATATAGGAAGGGATATGTATGACAACACATAGAATAAGATTAATCTTTTTTATTGCTTTAACAAGTATTTTTTTTTAGTATAAACATGGTTATTAAAATTGCTACTCCTTCAAATCCCGAATAAGTTATGATTTATTAAATTCAAAAAGTAATAATTAACTAATACCGAATTTTGCCTCTTGTTGTTATAAATTAATAACAATAATTAATGGGTGTTTTTTCTAATAGGAGGAAAATACAAATTTGGAAATATTACTCAATTTTGATGTAAAAGAAACATATTCATTGATTCCTTAAAAAGTGTGGAAATCTCTCTCTCTCTCTCTCTCTCTCTCTCTCTCTATATATATATATATATATATATATATATATATATATATATGAGAAAAATGAAAATAAGCTGACAGCTTATGCAAATTATCTGAGCTGCAGTTTATTTCCACTACTTCCAATAATATTTTAAAAATTTTTTCTTTTGGATTATGATCTCGACCCCCTAGGGCTCACTCATGCCCAATTCCTTGGGTTTTAGTTTTAATTTGGTCATCCATCAAATAACACAAAATTAACGGTTTTTAATGAATAAAATATTTTTTATGCACTTGATGAAAAGATAAATGAACTCCAAAATTTATGAAATTTAATACGAAAGAAGTTAAGGAGGTAGAGATAGTAATTGTAAAAAATGTTTGAAGAAAAATCATTGTAACATTATAGTTTTGCTGGTAGTTCACGTAATTTTTCCTGAGCTGGCAGCTCACCTACAGAAATCCCTATATATATATATATATATATATATATATATATATATATATATATATATATATATAAATTTAATATTTGAATAATATCAATATTTATATTTCGATAAAAAACTCAAATATTAATAATACCAATATTAGATCCTTATCTGCATTAAAAAGAGGATGTGCATTAAATTAAGAAGGAAGAGAACCAAAAAAAAAAAAAAAAAAAAAAATAAGAAGTATAAAAATTCTCATTCAAGTCCAAGCTCCTTTCAACAAAATTTTCTGGCCCACCATCAACCCTGCAGTAATAAAGGCACTGGATGCTAAAATTCTTTTATTGTCTACATTTTTTTTTTGAGTTATGTCTTCTTGTGGAAGCAGATTTTCACGATCCGGGGATTTCTAGAAAATCCTAGAGTTTCATAGAATTTTCTAAAAGTCTCTCAAGCTAATTAGACCTACGGAAAACTCTAGAAATCTCTTGTATATTCATATAGTTTTTCATATTCATAAAAATCTCCAGAATTCTAAAGGGTTTGAAACTTCTCATGTAAATATATTATAAGAAAGTTTAGAAGTAGGTCAATTTAGATAAAGGACAAACATTTATAAATAAAGAAGGAACCTCACTTGGAAGGGATTCTCCACGAATTGAAAGTTCTTATATAGTGAAACTCTTTCCATCCTTTCTTTCTTATCTTCTTCTGTTAATTCCTCTTCTAACTTCTCTAAGTATTAGGTTTTTGTCTTTTCACTTAGTTTTTTCAAGAGGTTGGTTGACTCGGTTGCATGCAGGTGATCAAGTGCAGCACAGGAAAATTAGGTAAAATTCCTAAGTTCATGACAATTGGTATCAGAGTATAGGGTTAGAAGCACATGCAAGATGTCAAGTTCGGATAAAGTTGTTGATATTGAGCCATCCGAGAAGAGACAACGAGCTCCTAAGTCTGGAAAGAAAGGCGAGAGCATGGATCCAACGAGAGATCATGCTAAGGAACTTGTTTCCCTTGAGGAGCACCTTGCTTGGTGGAGCATGACGTGCACGAAGTAATAGAGTGCATCGAGGAGAATATCACCATAACGGATGAGAGGAGTTTGCTCGTGGGTTTGAAGAAAATGTCCAAGCAACCATGAATACATGTGTGCTCAAGTTAGGGAACTTGCGGCCAAATGCTCGCAATAAGAAGAGTTGCTCGAAAACTACTGAGCAGAAGCCAAGGAGTTACGAACCAAAGTGGCTCTCTTAGAGAAGATAGTTGCTTTTGGATATGTCATAATAAGAGAAGTGTTCAAGACCAAGGTCCCAGAGCCAAAGTGCTTCAAAGATAACCGACATGCTAAGGAAGTTGAGAATTTCCTTTGGAATATGGAGTGTTACTTCAAGGCGCTTAATATTAAGGAAGAGTCAGCCAAGATGCACATAGCTTCATTGTACCTAACCGATGATGCGATGCGGTACTCTGGTGTAGACATTGGTGCATTGAGATCGAGAAGGGTCTTTGCACTATTGACACATGGGAATCCCTCATGAAGGAAATTGACGTCGGTGCATTGAAATCGAGAAGGGTCTTTGCATCATTAACACATGGAAAGCCCTCATGAAAGAAATCAAGTCCTAATTTCATCCCGAGAATGCCAAATTCCTTGCAAGGAAGAGCCTGTGACAATTCACGCATACAGGGTCTGTCTAGGACCATATGAAGGAGTTCACATGGTTCATGCTCAGCATCTCTAACATGACCGAGGAAGAACTACCCTTCTTCTTCCTCAACAGGCTACAACCATGGGAAACTTAGGAATTACAGAGGTGTGGGGTCCAAGACTTGAATACTAATGTGGCCGTTGCAGAGAAACTAGTCAAGTACAAGAAAAGGGACCGCTCTTTGGTGGAATTTTTCTTTTCTCCCCTGCCATTTCTCTTAAACATTTTCAAAGATTTAGCGTGATCTCAACCCACCAAAACAAGACTCCCAAAAGGGTCAAGATCATGGAGAATCTCAACCCACCAAGAAAAGGCTCTGGTGCTTCATATGCGAATGCTAATACTGGGTCGTGATTGTCCTTAACATACAATGTTAAACACTTGAATAGCTGAGGAGAGCGAGATAATAAATGGTCAAAGATGAGCCCATCCGTCTGAGAAATCCTATGGAGCTCTAGTTTTATTCCAAAAAGAGACTGAAGGGAGCCTTTGTCTGTGTATCAGCTATAGGGTATTGAACAATGTAACCATAATAACAAGTATCTTATTCCTTTAGTTGCATACTTACTTGATCAATTAGGTGGAGTGCAGTATATTTCCAAACTCGACTTATGCTGGGGATATTATCAAGTCATGATTGCAGAAGGAATGAGCCAAAGATGACATGCATGATGTGGTATGGTGCGTATGAATTCTTGATCATGTCATTTGGTCTGACTTTAGTAACATTCAGTACCTTGATGAAAAAGCTCTTCCAGCCGTTCCTAACGATGTTGTCGGCAAAAAATTCTGAAAAACAAAGCAGATCCGTGAATTTAGGGTTGGACATCCGCAACTCAGCAGATCCGCGAACCTAAAGATCGAGCTTCACGACCCAGTGACAACAGAATATGTTCGCGAATTTAAAATTGAGATTCACAATACTACCCATAGCTTCCGGGGAGGGGTTTAATACAAAGTCACCTGATCCGAACAAGAGAGTTGCCACCTCAGATCGTGAAGTTAACTGCCAAATGAATGCAGCGGCATTACTTCGATCATGGGAGTAACTACCTTACGAGTATAATGACACTTCTCGAGTAGTGGGGGTAACGATCGAATGAAAGAGACGAAGACATTGTCCTAGAACCTCGCGGGAGAACGAAAGAGAAGAGATCGATCATTTTCTTCTTGAATTACCCCTTATGATCAAGAGTCCAGAGCCTTCTTTTTCTGCCAATTGAAAGAGTTTGTGCGGAGTGTCAACGGAGAGCAAGATCGTCCTCCACAGCTACATCAGAACCTAGTTTTAAACAAAGAGGAAATCCATTTTCCTCATGTTCTGTAAACGGGAAACCGTTGGATTGTAATTCTTTATTGAAAAATCTCAACAGAGCGTCATTTACAATTTTTATGGCGAACAAACATACCTGGGAGACATTGTTGTGTACAACTAGACTCTGTAGGAGCATATCGAGTATTTGAAGATGGTTCTCTATGTACTAAGGGAAACCCAATCGTACTTCAAGTGAAAAAATTGTTTTTATGTCCATGAAGAGGTGTTCTTCCTTGGACATTGGATAGCCGATAGATAGATCTAGATGGATCACAAGAAGATGCATGTTATCCAATAGTTGGAGGCTCCTACCAAGGCAATGGAGCTATATTTATTTCATAGTTTGTGAGAATCACTACTGACATCTTATAAAGAGTTACTCAATTAAAGCAACTCTATTGGCCGATCACTTACACAAGGATTAACTGTAGATATGGACCCATCCAAGTTAGGAGAAATTCGTTTTAGCAGAAAATAGCGGAATAATACTAATGCACAACGGAATCTAATAGTTAACTGAAGAGAAAAATAGCAGAGACAGAGAACACGCAGATTTAACGTGATTCGGTAATGTGCCTACGCCCACAGGGACATGATCGAAAACTTTCACTATATTAAAAGATGATTACAGCTTTCTAGTTCTCAACCACAAGAGAAATTTGCAATGAAATCACACAAGAATTGAGATCAAACATCAACCTCCTTGTTTTGTGTTGTAGCCGCCGAACTTCTCCTTGTTCTTCAACCGTCGAAAAAAAAAACAATCAAAAGGAGCCTCACCACCTTTTGTTTTCCTACTTCAGCCGAACCAAAACTAAAAAAAAGGAGCCCACACCTTTTTGTTTTCCTGCTTCAGTCGAACCAAAATAAAAACAACACATTTTCTTTCTTTTGTTTCTGTCAGCCAGGCAAAGCAACCGCAGCTTTTTCCCTTTTTTTTTTTTTTTTTTTTTTTTTTTCTTTTGGCCAATCCAAACCCCAGTCACACAACCCCATATTTATATTATATCATAACGAGTTTGGACCGGTTTTAGACCCGTTTCGGTGTACCGAAACCCGTTGCGGCAATATGGCTCATTAGCAACAATCTCCCACTTGGAGACCTATTGCAAAAATTGTAATCTCTATACATAATAATTCTAGTGTCCAAAGCTTTTATCTCGTTCGTTCAAAATCCCAATTTTAGCATTCAACACAAATGCACCAAAGTTGAGCAATAGCTCAACTTTTTCCCATCAACCGGCTTTATCAACATCTTTCTCACTCTCCATGATCATCTTATCATGATGATCTAACTCAAGAAAAAATTTCGGTTATCCATAACACACATAGGGTGCTATGCCATTTTGTTTTACAAAGAAAGTTCTCAGATTCAAGGAGAAAACCTATAACTTATCGGTTCCATCATAAAATGCTTTGAAAAGAGCTTTCCAAATGTCACATGTAGTGGGTAAGTGGATATACCGCTTCATAATTTCTGGAGTCATAGATATCAACAACCACCTTTTAACCTTCTGATTGTCTGCATACCACTTCTCATACCCATCATCCTTCTCGGTAGCAACGTGTGAGCTTCCACGAATAAAGGAGAGTTTCTCCTCTTAAATATGCATCTCCATGATTTGAGATCTCAAATTATAGTTTGTCTCTTAAGTACAATTCTAGTATTGAATGATAAACCTTTAGTTTGAACAATAATATGAACAAATACGTTCCCAGATGCTTGAGAAGGATCAGACTCTTTCATGGTGACGTAACTTTAGTGATGGGTGCAATGTCAGTGGAGGATACAATCAATCAAGAGACATGCCTTTTGGAACCTGCTTTGATACCAACTTGAAATCAGAGTTTGGAAAGAATATTTTAGTTTTTTTCTTCATTTTTGCAATAACTATATAAACTTACGTTCCTACAATCAAGCTATTGTTCCTACAATCAATCTACTTTAAATTTACACTGTCTCTAGAATAGGGAAGAATCTCAGAGATAATTACAAGTTAGTCAACTATCAATCCTAATTTTTCAGTATAGGAAAGAATCTCATAGACAATTACAAGGATAGTTGACTATTAATCATAATCTTCCAAAATAGTATAGAATCACAGAGATAATAACAAGGATAGTCAACACTAACAACCAAAAACAAAAGAAAATAATGATAAACTAAAAATCAAATTGATCACAACTTTTTCAACTAGTAGCATTACTGTCACCTTCAAGGGTAATTCCATCATGTTACTCCATTCCTGAGTTTTTTTTCCATTAATATCTAATTTACCAAGTTACCTGCTAAATTAGATTACTATTGATGAATAATAGTGTAATAACAAAAGCTAATGTATTAGAACATTGTTTTTTTTTCTTTTTATTTTGAGGCCAATCAGAGCATTGCTTTAGTTGATTTCCCTTGTTCTTTCAGTGAAAAACTAATCATATGATAATATGTCTTTAGCTTGCAAGTATTCAGAAATATAACTCTACGACGGTTTTATGAATCAATACTTAAAATATTTCAGATTTAGCCAGTAGCTAGCATTCCTCGCCCAATGCTTGATGATAAGGAACAAAACTAAGGAGCATAATTTTGTATTCATACAATTTTTTTAAGTCTAAAAAATGTTATTTATCATCCTTAGATTGATTTCCATAAAATCCAAATTAAATCTTAAAATATTCAAGTTTTGAATAGTTGCTTAATTGAAATTATCAGTGGCACATCCTATTTTACATTCCACCAAATTAATCCAATTATTTAGAAAAATAATTGTATTTTCTATTCTTTATTTTAAGATTTCCAAGTTGTCAACTTTGTGGAATTGATATGTCAATCAAGATTACAAAAATGAAACTATAGTAGATTTATTGTTGGTTTATTCTTTTCTCACTCTCAAAAAAAAAAAAAAAAAAAAGTTGGTTCGTTTCAAAACTATGAAGATGATAAATAATTTATAAAAAAAAGGAGGGATAAAAATGAAAAATGGAGAAAGAAACCACCTAGTGTTCTTTTGCATGTTTATGTGATCATTATATTGTAGACCATACTAGTATAATAATTTATGAAAAGTCCTGAGTTTGATTCTCGGTAGGAATTCAATTTGGATAATATTGCAAAAAAAAAAAAAGTGTGAATTTGACTAGCATAAACGGGGGGTTCTAATTATTTCAAATATGGATTGAATTTCTAATCTCTTGCATACCTAATAAAAATTACTATCGATGGAAAAATGTGACACTTTTTTATAATATCAGAAATTAATAAGATGTTTTTTTTTTTTTGCTAGTCAAACTCACACACACATATATTTTTAGCAATATTATCCAAATTGAGTCTCCATCGGGAGTCGAACTCAAAATATTTTTTAAATTGAAGAGAGATGGTGTCACTTAAGTCAAGGCTCATTGGCAAAATGGTGTTTTGTTTGCTCTCAAATTATGTAAAAGGCATATAGATGTCTGCAACTTACCCCTTCGAACACTATATAAGAAGAAATTTTGGAATTAAATTGGATATGCATAGGAGTACTAATAGACGTATTTATTGTTTTCTTTTTTTACTTTTAGAGTTGATTGTTGCATTACTGGTATAAATCTATAGAGTAACCATAGCTTTGTACTAGTACTGTTACTGTTACATTCATCAAATAGGGTTATCAGTAGGGATGCAAATGAACATAATTAATACAATATACGGTATTGCCGCATTCTTATTTTGATGAATATGAATGTTTATATTTGTTCTAGGTAGAAGTGTAGTATATGAATATAATTAACACTAACCATATTAAATATATCTGAATCTCTATATAGGAAGGGATATGTATGACAACACATGGAATAAGATTAATCTTTTTTATTGCTTTAACAAGTATTTTTTTTTAGTATAAACATGGTTATTAAAATTGCTACTCCTTCAAATCCCGAATAAGTTATGATTTATTAAATTCAAAAAGTAATAATTAACTAATACCGAATTTTGCCTCTTGTTGTTATAAATTAATAACAATAATTAATCGGTGTTTTTTCTAATAGGAGGAAGATACAAATTTGGAAATATTACTCAATTTTGATGTAAAAGAAACATATTCATTGATTCCTTAAAAAGTGTGGAAATCTCTCTCTCTCTCTCTCTCTCTTTATATATATATATATATATATATATATATATATATATATATATATATATATATATATAGATGAGAAAAATAGAAATGAGCTGACAGCTTATGCAAGTTATCTGAGCTGCAGTTTATTTCCACTATTTCCAATAATATTTTTAAAATTTTTTCTTTTGGATTATGATCTCGACCCCCTAGGGTTCACTCATACCCAATTCCTTGGGTTTTAGTTTTAATTTGATCATCCATCAAGTTAATACAAAATTAACGGTTTTTAATGAATAAAATATTTTTTATGCACTTGATGAAAAGATAAATGAACTCCGAAATTTATGAAATTTAATCCGAAAAAAGTTAAGGAGGTAGAGATACTAATTGTAAAAAATGTTTGAAGAAAAATCATTGTAACATTATAGTTTTTCTGGTAGTTCACATAATTTTTCCTGAGCTGGCAGCTCACCTACAGAAATCCCTATATAATAATAATAATAATAATAATAATAATAATAATAATAATAGATTTAATATTTGAATAATATCAGTATTTATATTTCGATAAAAAATCAAATATTAATAGTACCAATATTAGCTCCTTATCTGCATTAAAAAGAGGATGTGCATTAAATTAAGAAGGAAGAGAACCAAAAAAAAAAAAAAAAAAAAAAAGAAGCATAAAAATTCTCATTCAAGTCCAAGCTCCTTTCAACAAAATTTTCTAGCCCACCATCAACCCTGCAGTAATAAAGGCACTGGATGCTAAAATTCTTTTATTGTCTACATTTTTCTTTGGAGTTATGTCTTCTTGTGGAAGCAGATTTTCACAATCTGGGGATTTCTAGAAAATCCTAGAGTTTCATAGAATTTTCTAAAAGTCTCTCAAGCTAATTAGACCTACGGAAAACTCTAGAAATCTCTTGTATATTCATATAGTTTTTCATATTCTTAAAAGTCTCCAGAATTCTAAAGGGTTTGAGACTTCTCATGTAAATATATTATAAGAAAGTGTAGAAGTAGGACAATTTAGGTAAAGGACAAACATTTATAAATAAAGAAGGAACCTCACTTGGAAGGGATTCTCCACCAATTGAAAGTTCTTATATAGTGAAACTCTTTCCATCCTTTCTTTCTTATCTTCTTCTGTTAATTCCTCTTCTAACTTCTCTGAGTATTAGGTTTTAGTCTTTTCACTTAGTTTCTTCAAGAGGTTGGTTGACTCGGTTGCATGCAGGTGATCAAATGCAGCACATGAAAATTAGGTAAAATTCCTAAGTTCATGACAATTGGTATCAGAGTATAGGGTTAGGAGCACATGCAAGATGTCAAGTTCGGATAAACTTGTTGATATTGAGCCATTCGAGAAGAGACAACGAGCTCCTAAGTCTGGAAATAAAGGCGAGAGCATGGATCCAACGAGAGATCATGCTAAGGAACTTGTTTCCCTTGAGGAGCACCTTGCTTGGTGGAGCATGACGTGCACGAAGTAATAGAGTGCATCGAGGAGAATATCACCATAACGGATGAGAGGAGTTTGCTCGTGGGTTTGAAGAAAATGTCCAAGCAACCATGAATACATGTGTGCTCAAGTTAGGGAACTTGCGGCCAAATGCTTGCAATAAGAAGAGTTGCTCGAAAACTACCGAGCAGAAGCCAAGGAGTTACGAACCAAAGTAGCTCTCTTAGAGAGGATAGTTGCTTTTGGATATGTCATAATAAGAGAAGTGTTCAAGACCAAGGTCCCAGAACCAAAGTGCTTCAAAGATAAGCGACATGCTAAGGAAGTTGAGAATTTCCTTTGAAATATGGAGTGTTACTTCAAGGCGCTTAATATTAAGGAAGAGTCAGCCAAGATACACATAGCTTCGTTGTACCTAATCGATCATGTGATGCTCTGGTGTAGGCATTGGTGCATTGAGATCGAGAAGGGTCTTTGCACTATTGACACATGGGAATCCCTCATGAAGGAAATTGACGTCGGTGCATTGAAATCGAGAAGGGTATTTGCATCATTAACACATGGAAAGCCCTCATGAAGGAAATCAAGTCTTAATTTCATCCCGAGAATGCTAAATTCCTTGCAAGGAAGAGCCTGTGACAATTCACGCATACAGGGTCTGTCTAGGACCATGTGAAGGAGTTCACATGGCTCATGCTCAGCATCTCTAACATGACCGAGGAAGAACTACCCTTCTTCTTCCTCAACAAGCTGCAACCATGGAAAGCTTAGGAATTACAGAGGTGTGGGGTCCAAGACTTGAATACTAATGTGGCCGTTGCAGAGAAACTAGTCAAGTACAAGAAAAGGGACCCCTCTTTGGTGGAATTTTTCTTTTCTCCCCTGCCATTTCTCTTAAACATCTTCAAAGATTTAGTGTGATCTCAACCCACCAAAACAAGACTCCCAAAAGGGTCAAGATCATGGAGAATCTCAACCCACCAAGAAAAGGCTCTGGTGCTTCATATGCGAATGCAAATACTGGGTCGAGATTGTCCATAACATATAATGTTAAACACTTGAATAGCTGAGGAGAGCGAGATGATAAATGGTCAAAGATGAGCCCATCCATCCAAGACATCCTATGGAGCTCTAGTTTTATTCCAAAAAGAGACTGAAGGGAGCCTTTGTCGGTGTATCAGCTATAGGGTATTGAACAATGTAACCATAAAAACAAGTATCTTATTCCTTTAGTTGCATACTTACTTGATCAATTAACTGGAGTGTAGTATATTTCCAAACTCTACTTATACTGGGGATATTATCAGGTCATGATTGCAGAAGGAATGAGCCAAAGATGACATGCATGATGTGGTATGGTGCATATGAATTCTTGATCATGTCATTTGGTCTGACTTTAGTAACATTCAGTACCTTGATGAAAAAGCTCTTCCAGCCGTTCCTAACGATGTTGTCAGCGAAAAATTCTGAAAAACAAAGCAGATCCGTAAATTTAGGGTTGGACATCCACAACTCAGTAGATCCGCGAACCTAAAGATTGAGCTTCACGACCCAGTGATGACAGAACAGGTTCGCGAATCTAAAATTGAGATTCACGATACTATCCATATCTTCCGGGGAGGGGTTTAATACAAAGTCACCTGACCCGAACAAGAGAGTTTCCACCTCGGATCGTGAAGCTAACTGCCAAACGAATGCAGCGGCATTACTTCGATCGTGGGAGTAACTACCTTACGAGTATGACGACACTTCTCGAGTAGTGGGGCTAACGATCGAATGAATGAGATGGAGACGTTGCCCTAGAACCTCGCGGGAGAACGAAAGAGAAGGGATCGATCATCTTCTTCTTGAATTATCCCTTGTGATCAAGAGTCCAGAGCCTTCCTTTTCTGCCAATTGAAAGAGTTTGTGCGGAGTGTCAACGGAGAGCAAGATCGTCCTCCACAGCTACATCAGAACCTAGTTTTAAACAAAGAGGAAATCTATTTTCCTCATCTTCTGTAAACGGAAAACAGTTGGATTGTAATCCTTTATTGAAAAATCTCAATAGAGCGTCATTTACAATTTTTATGGCGAACAGACTGTTCGCCGCAAAAGTTTTGCTTCCTTCCATTGAATATAACTTAGATTACAATGAAAGTGAATAAGATAAAAAGAATAAACAAGAGGATTTTATATCTCAATCTCTCTATTTTACAATGATATGTGGGATCTGCAGCGATGGGATTGTCAAGCAGCTCCTTTGGACAATCTGACGTCGAAATCTTCTCTCTTGAAGATGACGGCCGACTGTAGACGATCTTCTCTAGTCTTTCACGAACTCAAGGCTCTATGCATAACTTGAATTCTCCAAGAAGAAAAGAAAAACCGAAAAAAAAGACCCCTAGGGCTTCCCCAAGAGGGTATTTATAGCCTTAGGATGATTTGAGAGTTTTTTTCTAAATAGAATTTGTTTTCATCAAGGATTTCAATCAAATATCTTAGTTTTGATTTAAATCTCATGATTTAGAGTCCTGATCGGACTTGATTTGGGTATTTGGATAAGCCCAAATCATAATCTCAATCAATTTGAGATTCTAGAAATCTGCTTATGCGGAGATAATCTCATCAAAACGCGGAGCTAGGAATTAGAACGTAGAACTAACACAGAGCTATTAAATAGCTCCGCGTTTTGTTCAAACGCGAGGTTAATATAGCCAAACGCGGAGCTATTAAGTTAGCTCTACGTTCTGTTGTGGAAAACTCTATTTACTTAGAAATTTTCACTGCCAATAGAACCCCCTACAAAGTTTTCAAAATGGCTTAGAACTTAGCACATTTTGAAATACTTTGGATCTTTAAAAGCAGAGTTAAAATACCAAGTTTATCTCGTGTTTTGTTCACTTGCGCGGAGCTAAATAGCTTCGCTCTTTGGCAAGTAACTACTAATTAATTACGCAGCAATTACTTAGTAATTGCTCAGTAATTAATCCTGCTCTGACTTTCGCGCCAAATACCAAGAGGCGGATCATTTAAATAGAGCCTCTAGCTCTTCTTCTTCTTCATTTCATCCAAAGAATTTCAAAAGCTTAGAGCTCAAGCGACTAAGGTAAGTCAGTTTGAAGGAATGATCTTCAACCGAACTTCGTTCGACTTTCCAAAAATTTTCCATCACTTAGATGTCATCTAAGAAGAGTACGGCATCGCACGCTTCCTCACCATCGGCGGCCGGAGCTAGCAGCGGAGGCAGTGGCCGAGGCAGTGGCCATAATGGCGAGCCAATCCATGCTGCACCAATCGGAGGTAGAAATTCTTAACTTTGAGACTCCTTAGATCAATTTTGGAGTGTTTTTCAACCGACCAACCCTTTTTTAAACTGGCGAGATCGCTGTTCTCCGGCCATAAGGCTTGGGAAGAAAGAAAAGGATGGAGAAGAACTCTGGTTTTCTTCTACGTGAAGTTATCGCGTCATTCTCACGTTTGAAACAGGGGGCTATTTTGACTAGCAGTCACGTTTCAATCGCGAGGCTATTTTGACTAGCAGTCGCGTTTCAATCGCGAGGCTATTTTGACTAGCAGTCGCGTTTCAATCGTGAGGCTATTCTGACTCGCAGTCGCGTTTCAATCGCGAGGCTATTTTGACTAGCAGTCGCGTTTCAATCGCGAGACTATTTTCTAAGCTGCGCGCAAAGTTTATTTTTTAACTCCGCGTTTTTATACTTAGAAGATTTTTAGAGTTTTCTCTAACTCTTGATTATTCTTTTGCAGTGAAGTATTCGGACCAGATCCTTTTTGAAGAGGAGTGTATGTGCTCTACCAGTCTTCGTCAGCAAAAGTAACTCTAAGGAAGCCAGAAGCATATGCTTTTCAACATAGTTGCAGGTTTCAAGCTCTGACTCCAAAAAGTAAACTTTTGAAGGAGTTACAAGAACTCTGCGGCAGCTCATTAAGTTTTCTTGAGGACCATTTCTGTTAGATGACAATATCTGTCGCTTTCCAAAGTGATAGAGATGATCATCTAAGGGCTTGTAGTATGTCGAATCCAACTTGTGCATCTTCATTAGGATTCTTGTAGCAGTATCTTCAGATGATTCACTAAGAACTTTAAACAGATCATAGCTGACATTTGCAGAGGAGATCTTTTGCATGTGAACCAGGGAATTTCAACACTCCATGGAAGAAACTCGTAGTCGGGTTATTGATGAGTCGATGAATAGGTTGAAGCTTTTGGGAGAGCTATAACTCTCTCTTCTTCTGTAACCTTTTGCTTCATGAATAAAGATAATTATTTTTCTCTTTATTTGTTGGCTTCAAGAATTTTACTTTCTCAACAAATAAATAACTCATTGTTTTGGTAAAACAATCTAAGGCTCATTTGCGTAACTTAGATTTGTTAATACCTGAAATGATCGGATAAGGCTCATTTAACTTAGATAGAGGCGCCTAATTGCACATGTCTTAGTTTTAATGGAGGCAATTCAAGGCTCTGAGGTGTAACTTGAACTGCACATGCCAAAACAATCAAGTGATAATTATCAGATTTTGGCAGAGGCGCCAAATAATGCTTGCCAAGTCCAAACTTCATAGAAACGCGTAGCTAAAATACCAGGTTAGCTTCGCATTTTGCATAGTTGCGCGGAGCTAATAGCTTCGCATTTCTCATCACCACGCGAAGCTAATAGCTTCGCGTTTTGGAGAGCAACTGATCATCAATTGCTCCGATTCTCGCGCCGAATATGAAGAGACGGTCTTTTCCATTTAAATGGAGTTTTAACTCTTTCCTCTTCACTCATCTGAGGAATTTGAAGAAGTCAGGTGATTAGAGCTCAAGCGATTTCAGGCGACCAGGTGACCCGATTGATTTCTCCAAATTTTTTGTCTATTTCTCCGAAATTTCAAGATCAATGGCACCCAAGACGCGCTCTTCCTCTCGCGCATCCTCGCCATCGGCGACCGGTGCAAGCAGCGGCGGCAGCAGCCGTGGCAGTGGTGAGCCAGTCCACGCTTCGCCCATCGAAGGTAAGAACCTCACTTTTGGGGCCTTCTAGAGCATTTCTAGAGTGATTTGGCTCAGTTTTAGCCGGTCAATCATCTCTTTTACTGGCGAGATCGCCATACTCCGGCCAAATAGCTTGGAAAATAGGGAAAAGATCTTTGATCTTCCTCCACGCGAAGCTATCGCGTTATCTTCTCGTTTTAAACGCGAAGTTATTTTTGCTAACTATCGCATTCGGACGGGAGGTTAGAATTTTAGCTTCGCGTTTGTAAACGCGAAGTTATTTTATCATCCTCGCGTTTTGCCGAAAATGCGAGGCTATCTTCTTAACTTCGCGCGGAGTTATCCGTAGCTCCGCGTTTTCATACGTAGACAATTTTTTGATTTTGTAGAAACTTTTCTAACTTTTAAATTTTTCTTTTTGTAGTTAGCTATTCTGTAGACCCACTCTCCCAAGGGCATCACTTCGACTATGGCGGGGTGCAGACTCAGTCACCCAATTCTGCTTCGCCACTGTTCTTGCTGCCTACAAGCCTGATTTGAGAGAGCGTAGGGAGAAGCTGATCAGATACAGCCCTGCTACTGCACGGGAGATTATTACGGATGCTCCCTTTGAAGCCACAAATCAGGAAACTTTGGAGAAACCAGCGTTTCTTTTTGGAGATGCCATGGGGCAATCAGACCAGATCCTCTTTGAAGAGGAGTGTATGTGGCTTTACCAAACTGGTGATTTGCTGATGTTTCTGCCCAGCATGGAGCGTAATTACCCTCTAGTCTAACTTCAAAGGCTAGCCATGCACCGTGAATTGGAGTGGGGGCTGAGCCAGGAATATGATTGTGTCCCTACGGGCAAATTGGGCACACACGGGGCTTACCAAGATGGTCCCACAAGATGTATCACTGGGTTACTTTCTGGGAGAATCACTAAGGAGCACCCAGTAGGAGAGGTCCCAATTCGCGCACGAACTTTCCTCAGCGAGTTCATGGCGCAGGAAGGTCAATACCCAGCTAATGATTTCAGGATGCCTGGTTGGGTCTATTCTTCCGGCAATATGTGGTGGGCCTGTCTTATTCAATACATGCTAGATTCCCATGAATCAGTTCTGAAAGAAATTGGCTTATATAAAGCTATCAGAAACGTTCAATTCGGGATTCCTCAGAGTGCCTATCACTTTTTCGGTCTCCTAGAGATGTACAACCCTGAGACTGACACTTTCTTTACACCAGTGGGTGAGCTGGGACTTGCTCTCCACGAGATGTTTGAAGTGTCCGGGTTGTCAATGGGCGAAGTCCCGTATGAAGAGTATATCTTTACCACCGAAGAATTGAATATGCTGAAGATGGGGGACGAGCGCATCTTCAACACTTACTGGAAGATGATATGTCATTACCGCATCTGTGCCGACATGGAAGGTGTGCTTAATCAGGGTATTGGTCACAAGAAGTGGGCTGATTACCTTTTTGCCAACTTAAACTCCAAAGATAGTTCGGCAATAGTTCATGGCTATGCCCCTACTGATGTCAGGGAGATCGATCGCCGTATTGCTAAGACTCGTGTTATATTTTATATGGATGAATCCAACGAAGGCGGATTCAATCCTGGCACAGTCTTCAAGAGCTACAACTACCAAGCTCAGTTCCCCATATCCAATAGAGGTCTCATTGCTGGGTTCTTGATACTATGGTTAAAGAGATGCGTCGTGCCATCTTTGCCGAAGGAGGTAATTGCAATGAACGTGGTCTATCCCGCAGTTCTTCTTGCATATGGCCGACTCTTTGGACTCCTTCCCGCGATGGTGTGCAATCTACAGAGGGGACTACGAGAGCTCTGTAATGGTTTTATTTCTGACGACAAGGGAAAAGGGCAAGGAAGAGGCAAGTCAAAGGAGATTGCCAAGGCGAAGGCTCCAAACCCCAGGGTGGAGATACCTTACACTTATCTGATGGCGTGGCTCATTATGCATTGCCCCTCTTTAATGAGTGCGGCCGAACACCAATCTGCTGACAAGCTTTTCCTTGTGGAGCTTTATGAACGCTCTACATGAAAAAGTCATTACATGTCGCAAATCCGAAAGACGCTCCGCCATCATCAAAATTACGCAATCTTCCGATGTTTCGCAGATTTTCCTGGTGGGGAATACGGGTCGAAGTTCAAAGATTCTTTGGGAGCGGACAATTTTACCATCTTATCTTCAGCAGTATTCTGGTGGCTCCTTAATATCCGACCCGGACACTTGGTGTATCGTCAAGATATCAAGTGTTATGTTGAACCATACACCCTAAGCCGCTTCGCTCGCCAGTTTGGATATTCCCAACTTTACGTGGGTAACCCGAACAAAGATTTAGCTTACGAAGGGAACTTGTACGAGAGCGCCCGCGGCTGGTTCCACTTTGTAGCTGGTGGAACCGGAGCTGAATTCCTCCTTCCTCAGAAGTCGCCAGAGTTAGCCATGACTCTTAACTTCTGCACGTGGTATAGTGTCGCAAATACTGACGTGCCTAATTTTTCCATCAACCGGAGTTGTTGTAAGGAAATAGAGGCCTTTTATTTCAGCCGCAAGGGGGCTAAAAGAATAAGGGTAAGAGGAATGGACGAATTCCTTAGCGCAGTGGTCGATCCATCAGATATTGACGACTCTGATAATGATGACAATGATGAGAATGGCGCTGATGCTGGCGGTGCTCCTCAAGATTTGATTCCCCTTCCCCGGAGTCCAACCATTAAACGCCGTGGACCTGTAAGAGGCGAACCGGTAAAGAAGAAGCAGAAACTAGCCCCGAGGACCCTCTTAGTCTCTCAAGAGACAGCGACCAAGTTTGCTTCAGATTTGTTGGCTTCAATTCCGCCTCCGGCGCTGGCAGAGGAGAGTAGACCTGCTGAACCTTCAAGAGCTACTGAGGTCCTGACTCCCCCAACAGCAGAATCTGTTGATCATTCTGCGACGCAACCCCTGGGTAGCGACACGGGCGCGCTCCTGGAAATGGCGATGGCTCCCCCTTCAAGTCCAACAACTGGACTTGTATCTCTTGGTATGTGTTCTATATTCTATCTTCTGTCCATTATTCACTTCATCATTATATGTAACACTATTTGCTTGCTTTCTGAAATGCAGGTGGTCAGCCCCACTCACCGATGCTCTCGACTACCAGGGGAGAGTCTGAGGAGAGGGTGGATTATTCTGGCACGACCGGCTCAGTGGGTGGATTAGGTAGTTCTGCAAATGAGTTTGACGCAGACTACTTTACGACAACTCCTCCCTCTGTTCCTTCTTCAGTCCCCCAATAGATGAACTCGGGAGTGATGATAGGATAGAGGTGGTTGTTGCGGCCGTAGCAAGAGAAGCTATGCCCTCCCCAAGTCTGCCATTTCCAACCCCCGAGGTCCGCTCTGAAGAAACCTTTTCGGTAATCATTGGCGTGCCCTCTACTCCTCAGCCATCAGTATTAACGTCATCTACTATTATGACTGTTGAGACGTTGGTAACTCCTCCAGCCCCAAGTCCTTCGCCAGCGAGAGATGAAGAAAATTTGAAGTTCTCATTCGAAGCCACTTCTGCTACGGGAGGAGCTTCGGGTGAAGATACACCATCATCTACCCCTGCTGGAGGCGCTGCCCGAGTGATCTGTACTAATGATGCTTCTTCTCGGGTTCCTAGTTCTGCCAAGTCCATACTGGCTTTACTGGCCCTGCATGTTATGAATCTGGTACAGGGATGGGCTTCTTCCTCTTTGACTCCATCGGACGCTACTCCTTCTCCAACGACATCTTCCTTAGTGCTGCCTGCTCTAAACACAGACACTGTGGACCCTCTTGAAGAATTCTTCAACCACAGTGTGAATGACTTTTTGCGGCTACTAAGGAGGTGCATCGGGATGATCCTGGACGACAGAGATTTCTTTAATCTTGGGCATCCAATGTTGTCCAGTTATCTGGATAATATTGAAAGGATTGGGGGACGTGACCGAGCGGGCCCGCCTTGAAGCCCTAGAAGAGCAGGTGAATACGCTAAACACAATTCACCAACCAGATGTGGGAGCGATCACCGAAATTGAAGCGGCGCATCTCCGGGTAGAGTTAGTGGCTCGTCAAGAGGAATTAAAGCGCCAAGAGGAAGTCTGGTCTCGGGAGTTGGCAGAACTACGAGCCAGTCAAGAATCAGTCCTCAGGGAGTTAGAGATGGTGGATTTGAAATTGAGGGGAGTCAGGTCGCCATCCTTAGAGCCAAAGAGACCATTGCTAAGGCTCGAGCCATTCTGGAAGCCAGTGAGTCTCGACTAGGGGAATCCGTTAAGAAACGGGAAGAGTTGCTCCTCCAACAAGGACAACTCGAACAAGAAGGCGCAATAAGAAGACGACTATTGAAGAATATCGCCAGTAGTTGGCCCAGCAATTGGCGATAAGCGATGATGATTTACGTCGGCAGGCTCAACACTCTGTGGAGGAGACTCGTCGTCGAGTAATTGACGAGGCGACGAATAAGTTGAGGCTTTTAGGAGATCCATAACTTTGTTCTATTGTTTTATTCTTCATTCTTTTTGTAATAAGAACTTGTAATAAAAGAGAGAACTTTTTGTAACTTCATTCTTTATTGATGAAATAAAGGTAATCTTTTGATTCTTTTACCTGTTGGCTACAAAATTTGTTTGCACAACAGATAACTTGTCATCAAAATGATTTAGTTGTTTAGGTAAAACAGTCCAAGGCTCATCTGTGTAACTTAGATTGCTAATACCGAGTGATCGGATCAGGATCACCAAATTTTGGCAGAGGCGCCTAATTGCGTCTGCCTAGAGTTTGATTGGAGGCGGTTCAAGGCTCTCATGCGTAACTTGAACTGCACATACCAAGGATGATCGGGTTAGGATCATCAGATTTTGGCAGAGGCGCCTAATTGCGCATGCCTAGAGTAAGAAAGAAGTTCAAGTGCTCATCTGCGTAACTTGAACAAGTGGAGGCGGTTTAAGGCTCTCATGCGTAACTTGAATTGCACACACCAAGATGACCGGGTTAGGATCATCAGAATTCGGTAGAGGCGCCTAATTGCGCGTGCCTAAGTAAGAAAGAAGTCCAAGTGCTCATCTGCGTAACTTGAACAAGTGAAGACGGTTCAAGACTCTCATACGTAACTTGAACTACATACCCCAAGATGACCGGGTTAGGATCATCATATTTCGGCAGAGGCGCCCAATTGCGCATGCCTAATTTTTAAGAGAGAAGTCCAAGTGCTCATCTGCGTAACTTGAACGAGTGGAGGCGGTTCAAGACTCTCATGCGTAACTTGATCTATACACACCAAGATGACCGGGTTAGGATCATCAGATTTCGGCAGAGGCGCCCAATTGCGCATGCCTAGTTTTAAGAAAGAAGTCCAAGTGCTCATCTGCGTAACTTGAACGAGTGGAGGTGGTTCAAAGCTCTCATGCGTAACTTGAACTACACACACCAAGATGATCGGGTTAGGATCATCAGATTTCGACAGAGGCGCCCAATTGCGCATGCCTAAGTAAGAAAGAAGTCCAAGTGCTCATCTGCGTAACTTGAATGAGTGGAGGCGGTTCAAGGCTCTCATGCGTAACTTGAACTACACACACCAAGATGACCGGGTTAGGATCATCAGATTTCGGCATAGGTGCCCAATTGCGCATGCCTAAGTAAGAAAGAAGTCCAAGTGCTCATCTGCGTAACTTGAACAAGTGGATGGTTATACTCCTTGGGATCTGAACCAGATGTGGCAGTTACTCTGTCATCATTCTGCTTTAGTTTAAGCAAAGTATTTCTTCAGAAATTTGCCGTTGATCGGCATCATCATTCTATTGCCGTTCTGATTCATTAAACGATAGGTTCCACTAGAGTATACTATCTCCACAACGAACGGTCCTTCCCACTTGGGTGCAAATTTACCTTTAGTCTTGTAGGTTAGAATCATTAGCCTTTTAATAGCCAGGACCAAGTCTCCTTATTTAAAGGTCCTTGGTTTAACGTTCTTATTGAACGTTTGTGAGATTCGGGCTTGATACAACTCAATTTGTTGTTGAGCCCTGAGACGTTTTTCATCTAACGCCTCTAGTTCTCGTAATCTCAGTTGATGAATTTCTTCAGTCGTCATCCTTGTATCTAAGGCCACTCTTAATGATGGTATCTGGATTTCAAGAGGCAAGACGACCTCGCTTCAGTAAACCAAAGAGAACGGGGTAGCTTTTGTTGTGGTGCGAACGGTGGTGCGATAGGCCCACAAGCACTCTCCTAACTTTTCGTCCCAGTCTTGTTTGTTGGAAGAGACAAACTTCCGAAGGAGTTTAATGATTGTCTTGTTAAAAGCTTCGGCTAGTCCATTTGCAGTAGGGTTATATGGCGTTGAAGCAATATCTTTGATTCTGAACTTATCACAGAATCTGGAGAATCTCTGGCTGATGAATTGCTGTCCATTATCATGAATGATCCTTCGGGGGATGCCAAAACGGTAAATGACATAATGCTTGATGAATTTAATCACATATGTCGTCTTTATCTCTCTCATGGGCATGGTTTCGGCCCATCTTGAAAAATAATCGGTTATTGCCAGAATAAACCGATGTCCTCTGGACGAGGGGGGAGTTATTGGCCCCACAATGTCCATTCCCCATGCCTCAAATGGCCAAGTAGCAATAGTATTGTGTAAGTATTCTGGGGATTGATGAATAAAATTGGCATGCACTTGGCATGCATGGCACCGTTTAGCGTATGCCATTGCCTCTGTAATTATTTTCGGCCAGTAGTATCCCAGCCTTCTTATGCGGTCCCCGAGTTTTGGACAGGGCTGATGAGCTCCACACACTCCATTATGTGTTTCTCTCAGCACTTCATCTGCTTCTGCTTTTGATATGCAGCGTAGCAGGAGACCATCACTTGACTTTCTATATAAAGTTTGAAGTGTATGATCAAAGTAGAATCTCGGGGCCTTCCTCTTTATCGAGGCGGCTTCATTTGGATCCTCTAGTAGTATCCCATTCAGAGCGTAATCTATGAATGGAAATCGCCAATCACGGGGTTCCAGCATTAAGCCTGTCTGGCACACCTCCTTGGTTTGGAATACCGTGTCTTGGTGGAGGAGTTCTCTGCTACCAATAGTGATGCTTTTAGCTTCACCTGGCGAGATCGCCAATGTTGCAGCTAACGTAGCAAGAGCATCTACATAAACATTCTCATTTCGAAATATATGATATATATAAAATTGCTCAAAATACCCTGCTAGCTCGATGGCTAACTGATGGTAAGGGATGAGGGTTTCATGTCTGACTTCATACTCGCCTGTCATCTGGTTGACGATGAGCTTACAGTCTCCATACGCCTCTAGATAGTTCACCCCTAGTTGCAGAGCCATTTTTAAATCGATAATAAGTGCGTTGTATTCCGCCATATTATTCGTGCATGGTTCTATTAATGAGTAACCGTTAGGCAATATATGTTTATGTGGGGATATTAGCACAACCCCCACTCCAGCAGTAGATCGTCTGGCAGCACCATCAAAGAACATTTGCCATGGTTGTTCTTTGCTAACTGTGTTGACCTCTGATGTCTGTCTTGAATTGGACCAGATTAGAAGGTCTGCTAGGAAATCGACGATTGCCTGTCCCTTTATGGCTTTTTGAGGGATGAAGTGTATATCATATAGCGATAGCAATGATGTCCATTTCGCCAATCGGCCGTTTAATGATCCTGGTTTTGTCATCAGAATTTTCAAGGGATTAACCCGTGATATGATATGAATTGTTTGCCTTGAAAGATAGTGTCGCATTTTTTGAATGGCGAACACTAGGGCTAAACATTCTTTTTCAATCGGGGTGTACCGACGCTCAGATCAGATCATTATCCTGCTTAAGTAATAGAGGGCATGTTCATGGCCGTGCTCATTATACTGAGTAAGTAATGCTTCTAACGCATCATCCATGGCCCTTACATATATGAGAAATGGCTGCCCAGGGATCGGTGCCATAAGAACAGGAGGTTTGGTAAGGTATTCTTTGAGATCGTCAAACGCCTGTTGACATGCCTCATCCCATACGAAAGAAATCCCCTTTTTCATAAGTCTAGAGGACGGCTGGCATCGCCCTGATAGATTGGAAATGAAGCACCGGATATAGGCTAATTTTTCTTGTAACCCCTTTAATTCCTTAAGATTGCGGGACGGTGGCATTTCACTAATTGCTTTCACCTTTTCTGGGTCGAGGAAAATTCCTTTTGAGGTTATTATGAATCCAAGGAATTTCCCGCTGGACACCCCATAAAAGACTTAGTGGGATTCATCTTCAGATGATATTTCTGCATAAGCTCGAAGACTGTTCTTAAGTCATGCAGGTGATCTTCTTTGTTCTTACTGCAGCAACAATTATTCATCACAGCAAATACCGCTGTCATAAGCTACTCGCAATGACAAATATGATCAGATTGAACTTGATTTATGCCTCTTTTCTTGGTTAAGTATTCTCTGAGCTCAGTGGCCTTGAATATGGAATTGTGGGGCCCATTCATTTGTTGAGAGGGTCCAGGAGCCCACTGAAACTTCTTGAGATCACTGGAGTCCAGTTCTGGTCCATTAGTGTGACGATCAGCCCTGATTTGTATTCGGGTTGATTTGCGCGGATCTAAGAGATAGCTCCGTGTTTTGCGTCGTGGGGCTGAGAAATAGCCTCGCGTTTTGGAGCGTTTTACGCTGGCTTAACGTTTTTGCAAAAATTTATCTTCTGGAATATTAGCCTCGCGTGAAAGAAAATTCTTGAACGCTGCCTTACTCTTGCGATTAACGCAAGTCATAACTTTGCGTTTAACGCGATTTTTACGATTAACGCAAATTTGCCAATCATCTTCGCGATTTACGCGAAGGTAAAGAAGCTCGCGATTAACGCAATTTTCACCGTCTTTGCGATTAACGCTAAGATCAGTTTTAGCCTCGCGTGGAGAATCACCATCACACGCTGGCTCTATCAATATTTTATCCTCGCGATTAACGCGAGCTTTTTTGGTTTCAAGTCCGGATACAATAGCCTTGTGTGGAGAATCACACACTGGCTTGTCCTTGCGATTAACGCAAATTTTGCTGTCTTTGCGATTAACGCTAAGATCAGTTTTAGCCTCGCGTGGAGAATCACCATCACACGCTGGCTCTATCAATATTTTATCCTTGCGATTAACGCGAGCTTTTCTGGTTTCAAGTCCAGATACAATAGCCTTGCGTGGAGAATTACACGCTGGCTTGTCAAATTTTGCTGTCTTTGCGATTAACGCTAAGATCAGCCTTAGCCTCGCGTGGCGAATCACCATCACACGTTGGCTCTAAGGGAAGTTTATCCTCGCGTTTTACGCGAGCGTCAGAAATCTTGCGTTTATCACAAGTTGTACTGGCTTCGCATTTATCGTTAAGCTCAGTAGTAGCCTCGCGTGGAGAATCACATGCTGGCTTTAAGGAGATTATATCCTCGCGATTAATCGCGAGTGTCAAAAATCTTGCATTTCTCGCAAGTACTACTGGCTTCGCGTTTCTCGCTAAGCTCAGGAATAGCCTCGCGTCCAAGGCGGGCTTTGAGGGCTTTTCGCCTTGCTCTCCGATTTCTATTTCGGAGTTGGGTTCTGGTCAATCTAGTTCCCAGGTCTTCTTCGGCAGTAGGGAAGTCATCCTCTGCTAGGATTTCCTGTCTGAAATCCGGCTCTATGGCCGCGGTCTCCAAGGATCCCCGTTCCTCGGTGGATACCTTTTTACCAGTTGCTCGGGTATTGGAGCACACGCGACGATAGTGTCGTGTCTCGTTCAGGTTACCTGATGATTCAGAGGAGAGGTACTCCTCGTACTTCTACTGGTCAATTTCAACGACCAGCATGTCTACGTCGAATCCGATCATATTGACATCCGATTGCACCAGAATCTCTTCTTTAGTGAAAGAGACGGCTCCCACTGTGGTTGCCAGTTTTGTTCGCCGCAAAAGTTTTGCTTCCTTCATTGAATACAACTTAGATTACAATGAAAGTGAACAAGATAAAAAGAACAAACGAGAGGATTTTATATCTCAATCTCTCTCTTTTACAATGATATGTGGGATATGTGGCGATGGGATCTGTCAAGCAGCTCTTTTGGACGATCTGACATCGAAATCTTCTCTTTTGAAGATGACGGCCGACTGTAGACGATCTTCTCTGGTCTTTCACGAACTCAAGGCTCTATGCGTAACTTGAATTCTCCAAGAAGAAAAGAAAAACCGAAAAAAAAAGACCCCCTAGGGCTTCCCCAAGAGGGTATTTATGGCCTTAGGATGATTTGAGAGTTTCTTTCTAAATAGAATTTGTTCTCATCAAGAATTCCAATCAAATATCGTAGTTTTGATTTAAATATCATGATTTGGAGTCCTGATCGGACTTGATTTGGGTATTTGGATAAGCCCAAATCATAATCTCAATCAATTTGAGATTCTGAAAATCTGCTCACACGGAGATAATCTCATCAAAACGCGGAGCTAGGAACCAGAACGTGAAACTAACGCGAAGCTATTAAATAGCTCCGCGTTTTGTTCAAACGCGAGGCTAATATAGCCAAACGCGGAGCTACTGAGTTAGCTCAGCGTTCTGTTGTGGAAAACTCTATTTACTTAGAAATTTTCACTGCCAACACAGACATACCTGGGCGACATTGTTGTGTACAACTAGACTCTGTAGGAGCATATCGAGTATTTGAAGATGGTTCTGTATGTACTAAGGGAAACCCAATTGTACGTCAAGTGAGAAAATTGTTTTTATGTCCATGAAGAGGTGTTCTTCCTTGGACATTGGATAGCCGAAAGATAGATCTGGATGTATCACAAGAAGATGCATGTTATCCAATAGTTGGAGGCTCCTACCAAGGCAATGGAGCTATATTTATTTCATAGTTTGTGAGAATCACTACCGACAGCTTATAAAGAGTTACTCAGTTAAAGCAACTCTATTGGCCGATCACTTACACAAGGATTAACTGTAGATATGGACCCATCCAAGTTAGGAGACATTCGTTTTAGCAAAAAATAGCGGAATAATACTAATGCACAACGGAATCAAATAGTTAACTGAAGAGAAAAATAGCAGAGACAGAGAACACGCAGATTTAACATGATTCGGCAATGTACCTACGCCCCGGGGACATGATCGAAAACTTTCACTATATTAAAAGATGTTTACAGCTTTCTAGTTCTCAACCACAAGAGAAATTTGCAATGAAATCACACAAGAATTGAGATCAAACATCAACCTCCTTGTTTTGTGTTGTAGCCGCCGAACTTCTCCTTGTTCTTCAACCGTCGAAAAAAAAACAATCCACCTTTTGTTTTTTCTGCTTCAGCCGAACCAAAACAAAAAAAAAAGGAGCCCACACCTTTTTGTTTTCCTACTTCAGTCGAACCAAAATAAAAACAACACCTTTTCTTTCTTTTGTTTCTGTCAGCCAGGCAAAGCAGCCGCAACTTTTTCCCTTTTTTTTTCTTTTGGCCAATCCAAACCCTAGTCACACAACCCTATATTTATATTATATCATAACGAGTTTGGGCCTGTTTTAGACCCGTTTCGGTGTACCGAAACCCGTTGCGGCAATATGGCTCATTAGCAACAATCTCCCACTTAGAGACCTATTGCAAAATTGTAATCTCTGTACATGATAATTCTAGTATCCAAAGATTTTACCTCGATCGTTCAAAGTCCCAATTTCAGCATTCAATACAAATGCACCAAAGTTGAGCAATAACTCAACTTTTTCCCATCAACCGGCTTTATCAATATATCTGCAGGATTCTTACTGCTCTCAATCTTCTCCAACTTCAATTGGTCATCCTCTAACAAAGATCTAATGAAGTGATGTCTCAAGTGAATATGTTTAGTCCATGAATGATACGCTGAGTTTTTAGCAAGATGAATTGCACTCTGACTGTCACTGAATAACCTGCAATCCACTCCATCAAAACCCAACTCACTCATCAATCTCTGCAACCAAATAAACTCCTTACTTGTTTCTGCAGTTGCAACATACTCAGTTTCTGTCGAATATAAAGCAACAATTGATTGTAATATTGAAACTCAGCTTTCCGCTGTCTCTCCTACAGTAAACATATAACCTGTTGTGCTCCTGCCATTGTCTCTAACACTTGCATGGTCCGAATCCACAAAACCTTGCACATCAATGTTGTCACCCCAAAATATAAACAATACTTTGAAGTACCTTTCAAATATCTAAAAATTCACTTCACTGCTTGTCAATGTTCCTTCCCAGGGTTATGAATCTACTCACTACTCCCACTACATATGCAATATCTGGTCTTATACTCACCATTGCATACATGAGACTCCCAACGGCCGATAATTAAGGCACATTCTCCATGTGTCTTGTCTCCTCATCTGTCTTAGCACCTTACTCCTTTGACATTTTAAACTGACAATCAAGAGCTGTAGTTACCGGTTTTACATTCTCCATGTTGAATCTCTCCAACACCTTCTTGATGTATCCCTCCTGAGATAACTACAAATTTCTTACTTTTCTTATCTCGGGTAATTTGCATTCTAAGAAGTTGTTTAGTCTCACCCATGTCCTTCATAGAGAATCTCCCTGCCAACTTCCTCTTTAGATCATTAATTTTCTCCATGCATGTACCTGCCACAAGCATATTATCTACAAGCAAAGTAAGTATAATAAAGTTGACCATCCTTAAACTTTTGCAAATATACACAATGATCTGAATTACATCTGACAAAATCCGAATCCAATATAAACTTGTCGAACTTCAAGTACCATTACCTTGGGGCTTGTTTCAACCCATACAAGTTCATTTTCAGTCGACATACCTAATTCTCTTTTCCTTTAACTTCATATCCCTCTGGTTGTTCCGTGTATATTTCCTTCTTCAAATTACTATGAAGGAAAGCATTTTTCACATCGAATTATTCTAAATACAATCCTTTCGCAGCCACAATACTCAGTATTGTTTTGATAGAAGTCATCTTGACAGCAGGTGCAAATATTTTATTGAAATCAATACCTTTTCTATGGCCGTATTCCTTCACCACAAGTCCAGGTTTGAACTTTTGTGTCCCTCCTGCCTCATATTTCACCCTGTATACCCACTTGTTATGCAATATTTTCATCTCTTCCGGTTGCTTCACCAATTTCCATGTGTGATTCTCCTCCAAAGAAGACATCTCATCACGCATGGTTTGCTCCCACCTAAAACAAAACTTATCCTACATAGCCTCTTGGTAACTCTCGGGTTCACTTGCATCAGTATACAAAACTTGATATAAAGTAAGAGAAAGTTTTTGAGTTGGCTTCCTTATCCTTGTGCTCCTTCTCAAAGTCGGAACACTCTCTGATGAAGTACTGGAACCATCATTCAGTAGCTCTCTCTCATGTTCGGTCTCATATGAAACTTGTGTATTTTTAGGTGTAACCATCTCTTCTCCTTGTTCGCCATGAAAGTTGCATGTTCTTTATATCGAAATCTTTTTCAATAAAAGGGTTACAATCGAACAGTTTTCCGTTTACAGAAGATGAGGAAGATTGCTCTCCCTCTTTGTTTAATACTGGGTTTCTAGGTAGCTATGGAGGACGATCCTTCTCTCCGTTGACACTCCGTACAATCTCTCTCAGTTAGCTAAAGGAAAGAAAAATAGCTCTTTTATCTTGATTACAAGGGGTAATTTCTGGGAGAAGACGTCTGTCTCTGTCTGTGTGTTTTTGTCTCTTTCGTTCTCCCGCCGTTTATAGGAGACTTGGAGTAACGTCCCGCCATATTTTGCTCGACCGCTGCCATATTTGTTAGGTGGTTATTCCCACGATCGAAGTAACGCCGCTGCATTCGTTTGGCAGTTATTCCCACGATCCGAGGTGGCAATTCTTCTGTTCGGGTATGGTGACTTTGTATTAAACCCCCACCCGAAAGCTATGGGTAGTGTCGCGAATCTCAGCTTTAGATTCGCGAACCTGTTCCGTCGTCTGGATCGCGGACCTCAGTTTCTTAGATTCGTGGACCTCAGTTTCTTAGATTCGCGGATCCGATGAGTTGCGGGCTTCTATCCCTAAATTCTTGGATTCGCTTTGCTTTTCCAGAATTTTTCTCCGACAAAACCCCCTCCAAAGTTTCCAAAACTCTCATGATTCTTTGAGGAGTTTCGGAATACTTTGGATATAATATTCTGTATTAGAACTTCCATTGCATTTGTTTGAAATCTGTGACTCTGTATTAGCGCCACTACTGCTTCTTATTTTGGGAGGAACACATCTCTGTATTAGGGGCGCGAGCTTTCATTTTTGAGTAGAAAATGACTCTGTATTAGGATCGCAAACTGTTTTCGAAAGGGACACGTCTCTGTATTAGGGGCGCAAGCCTTCATCTTTGAATAGAAAATGACTTTGTATTAGGGTCTCAAACTCTCGCTTTTTGAGAAGAAAGCAGCTCTGTATTAGGGTCGCAAACTGTCTTCGGAAGGGGCGCGACTCTGCATTAGGGTCGCGAGCCTTCATTTTTGAGTAGAAAACGACTCTGTATTAGGGTCGCGAACTCTCGCTTTTTGAGAAGAAAGCAGCTCTGTATTAGGGTCGCAAACTGTCTTCGGAGGGGGCGCGACTCTGTATCAGGGTCGCGAGCCTTCATTTTTGAGTAGAAAACGACTTTGTATTAGGGTCGCGAACTTTTGCGGGAAGGCTGGCAGGCGGTTAATTTTCTGTGGCGTCAGAATTGAGACGTTCTCTGAGCCGCATTAAATGAAAAGGTATTCACGAGATTCAAGCCGGATATCGTGTCTGTCTAGAGATTTCGGCCATCAAATCATCGGCTATATAACCTCCACTTTACGAGAGAGGTTGCCCTTATCTCAAGAAATTTGAAATCTGAGTTCCTCGTTCGGACTCCTCAGACTTCTCGTCTTCAAGCTCCTACAGCTTCTGATTCTCTGTGCGAAGGATTTTCTCCCTCTGTAAAAGCTGTCGAAGAAAGCTTGTTCTTCCGATGCCGCAGCCAGTGGTCGTCAAGATCCTTAAGTAACATCCAGTTCGATAGTGGTTCGGCAGGAACCCTTGATTGGAGGTAAAGAGTCGAAAGGCAGTCCCTTTCTCATTCATCTTCTTTTTTTTTGTCTTGAATTTGAATGTCTTTTGCAGTTGATTATGCCTCGAATCCTTGACTAAAGGATCATTATTTCGGATATTCTGACGGCTATGATGGGAAGAAAGAGTTCAGATTTGGTCATGTCTTTCCCCTTTGTACAGCCTCAGATAACCAAGAGAGAGAAGACAAGATTCTCCTCCCTTCTCGTTCAACATTGCGAGAGCTGATGACCAATATATCTTTCGAAGGAGATAATTGATCTCCGTTGCTCAAACCTGTCTTTTTGTTTGGAGACCATATTTCAATGCCCGACAGTGGTTTGGAAGATGGCGATTATAAGTGGTTTCGCCAAGTTGAAGGTTGCCACTTGTTTCTTCCCAATATGGAAATATCTTATCCGTTCTTATTCTTTCTACGTAACTGAGAGTATCTGAAAGATGATTCTGGTGTTGATTATCAGAGATAACTGTTAACTTGATAATTTCGAAATGAATCACAATTTTCTAAGTACGCAAAACTACTATGAATGAAAGAACTTCTTGTTGATAAACTTGATTCGCCAAATGTGTTATTGACTTGGCAAATTTCGATAGAAGGAAAATCTGATTCGCCAGAGGTAATTTTTAACTTGGCAAATTTTAGAAAAAAATAAAAATCTGATTCGCCAGAGGTAATATTTAACGTGGCAAATTTTGGAAAAAATAAAAATCTGATTCGCCAGGGGTAATTTTTAACTTGGCAAATTTGATATGAAAAAAATTTGATTCACCAGAGGTAATTTTTAACTTGGCAAATTTTGGAAAAGAAAAATCTAATTCGCCAGAGGTAATATTTAACTTGGCAAATTTGATATGAAGAAAATTTGATTCACCAGAGATAATTTTTAACTTGGCAAATTTTGGAAAAGAAAAATCTTGTTCGCTAGAGGTAATATTTAACTTGGCAAATTTGATATGAAGAAAAATCCGATTCGCCAGAGGTAATATTTAACTTGGCAAATTTGATATGAAGAAAAATTCGATTCGCCAGAGGTAATATTTAACTTGGCAAATTTGATATGAAGAAAAATCTGATTCGCCAGAGGTAATATTTAACTTGGCAAATTTGATATGAAGAAAATTTGATTCACCAGAGGTAATTTTTAACTTGGCATATTTTGGAAAAGGAAAATCTGGTTCGCCAGAGGTAATATTTAACTTGGCAAATTTGATATGAGGAAAATCTGATTCGTGAGCTAAAGGCTTTTTATTCCGGAACCAAGAACTTTCATTGACGAAGTTCTGATTACAGAGAAACTATTTGCTCGTGACTAGCATAGAACTGCCCATGCCATAGTGTTCTACAATTTTGCTAAGGATAATACTTCTTCAAGAACTTGCCGTTGATTGGCATTAGGATCTTATCACCATTAGGCTTTGTTAACCGATACGCCCCATTGGAGTAGACCGTATCAATGACGAAGGGTTCCTCCCACTTTGGCTAGAACTTTCCCCTAGGCTTCTGGCTTGTTATGATTGGTCTTCTAATTGACAGGACCAGATCACTTTTCTTAAAAGTCCTTCGTTTAGCCTTTTTGTTAAAGGTTTTGGAGATCCGCGCCTGGTGTAGCTCGATACTCTGTTGAGCTTCTAAGCATTTGTCATCCAAGGCTTGTAACTCTTGGAACCTTTGCTGATGCTTTTCTTCTTCTGTCATCCTTGTTGTTAGCGCGACTCGTAATGAAGGGATTTGGATCTCCAAAGGTAAGACCGCTTCTGATCCATATACCAAGGAGAACGGCGTGGCATCGGTGGGAGTTCGGACTGTGGTTCGGTATGCCCACAGACACTCTCCGAGCTTTTCATCCCAATCCCATTGATTGGATGACACAAACTTCTTAAGAAATTTTACAGTGGTCTTATTGAAGGTTTCTACTAGACCATTGGCTGCAGGGTAGTATGGCGATGAAGCCACATCTTCGATCCTGTATTTGTTGCAGAATCTGGAATACACTTGGCTTACAAACTGAGGTCCGTTGTCATGAATTATTCTTCTAGGCACCCCGAAGCGATAAAGCACATGGTGCTTGATGAACTTGATAACATCTGATGATTTTACTTCGGTCAGGGAGATGGTCTCAGTCCACTTTGAAAAGTAATCAGTTATGACCAAAATGAATCGGTGCCCTCTCATTGATGGCGGAGAGATTGGCCCTATGATGTCCATACCCCATTGCTCAAACGGCCATGATGTAGCCGTCGGGAGGAGATATTCTAGAGCTTGATGAATAAAGTCTGTATGTATTTGGCAGACCCTATACTTCTTGGCGTAGTTGACTGCTTCTATCATCATCTTAGACCAATAATAACCCATTCTTCGGATTCTGTTCCAGAGTTTTGGTCCTGGCTGATGTGCTCCGCAGATGCCAGCATGAGCTTTTTCGAGTACTTTTTGAGCTTCGCGGTTGGAAAGACAGCGAAATAGAACTCTGTCATAGGATTTTCTGTACAACATCTGGAGCTCCGCATTGTAGTAAAACCGGATAGCTCTTCTCTGAATGGCTTTGGCTTCTTTTGGACTTTCGGGTAATATCCTATAAAGAACATAGTCTATATAAGGAAAACGCCAATCCCTTGGCTCTAGGCTAGATGAGCAAGCGTCAGCTTCGTTTTCTTGTGGCTTCTTCGCTTCTTCTTTGAGCTCACCCTTTGAACAGAACAACTCCTTGCTGCTTACCATAATTTGCCTTTTAGCATGCTTGGGCAAGGCTAATGTAGCAGCCAAGGAAGCTAGCGAGTCCACATAACTATTGAGGTGGTGCTTTATGTGGTTGATATAGAAACCAGTGAAACCGTTAGCGATCTTGATCCCCGCATGATAATACGGTAGGAGGTCTTCATGTTTGACTTCCTACTCCCCTTTTATTTGATTTACAGCAAGTTGAGAGTCCCCATATACCTCCAAATATTTGACCCCCAATTGTTTGGCTATTCTTAAGCCGATTAGGAGGGCGTTGTATTCGGCGACGTTGTTGGAGCACGAGCTTGTCAATGAGTAAGCTTGAGGAATGATGTGGTTGTGTGGAGAGACGAGAACAACTCCCACCCCCGCTGTCGTCTTTCCTTTGGATCCCATTCGGGAGGCACCATCAAAGAAAAGTTGCCATACACCTTTCGAAACCGTATTTGATTCGGAAGATCTTCTCGAACCATCCTTTTCTGGAATAAATCATGTTCCTCCAACTCTCCTGGGATTTGTTCATATAACCTCGAGGATGCCAGGACTGGATGTTCGGCCAAGAAGTCGGCCACGGCCTATCCTTTGATAGACTTCTGTGGGACGAAGTGCATATCATATTGTGATAGCAAAATAGTCTAATTGGATAGTCTTGAATTTAACAACCCGGGTTTAGTCATTAATATTCTCAGAGGGTTAACTCTCGATACAACATGGATAGTTTGTCCAACTAAGTAGTGTCGCATTTTCTGTATTGCGAATACTAACACTAGACATTCTTTTTCCACGGGATTATACCGGTATTCCGCCCCGATCATCATTCTGCTGAGGTAGTAAATGGCTTGCTCATGGCCTGACTCATTCTTCTGCACTAGCAAAGCGCCCAATGAATGGTCCATAGCCCTTACATATAACTGGAAGGGTTTTCCTGAAACTGGGAATACGAGCACTGGTGGTTTCGTGAGATATTGTTTGATCCCTTCAAAAGCCTTTTTGCATGCGTCATCCCAGATGAACGACACTCCTTTCCTCATCAATCTGGTGAAATGTTGACATTTACCAGATAAATTTGATATAAATCCGCGAATATACGCCAGCCTGCCTTGCAACCCTCTTAACTCTTTAAGATTACGGGGAGGTGGCATGTCTTGGATAGCTTTGACTTTATCTGGATCAAGATGTATTCCTTTAGAAGTTACGACAAAGCCGAGGAACTTCCCACTAGAGACCCCCAGTAAAGACTTAGCTGGATTCATCTTGAGCTGGTGCTTCCTCGTGAGATCAAACACTGTCTTCAAATCTTTCAAGTGATCTTCTTTGTTTCTGCTCTTAATTGCTAGGTCATCTACGTAGCACTCCACTGTTTTCTGGAGGTGCTCTTGGAAAATTGCATTCATGGAGCGTTGATACGTAGCACCTGCGTTCTTCAGGCCAAAGGGCATGACTGTATAGCAGTATATTCCGAGTGGTGTCCTGAAGGACGTATGCTTCTCATCATCGGGATACATCTTTATTTGATTATATCCTGAAATCCATCCATGAACGTCATGCGCTCATACCCACAAGTATTATCTATCATAATATCAGTGATGGGTAATGGGAATTTGTCTTTGGGGCAAGCCTCATTCAAATCCCTAAAGTCTATACAGACTCGGATTTTTCCATTTTTCTTGATCACGGGAACTATATTTGCGACCCAATCAGGGTGCTGTTCCTCCCGAATAAAGTCTGATGCGATCAACTTTTTGATTTCAGCTTCTATAGCTTTCATGATCTCTGGGCGGAATCGTCGTTGTGATTGCTTTACTGGCTTAGCTTCTGGTCGGATCTTCAATTTATGAACTGCCACGCTTGGATCCAACCCTGGCATCTCCTCATAACTCCAAGCGAAAATATCTATGTATTCGTGGACGAGGGATATCAATTCCTTCATTTCTTCCGAGGATATGTTCTCACTTATAAATATGGGTTTGGGGTTCTTTTCATCTCCCATATTGATTTGGATCACTTTATCTTCAGTTGGGGGCTCCCGCTGTTCAAACTGAATCTCCCACTCCATATTAAGATGCTTGTCCCAAATGTCGTCTCTTACTGGTAAGGTTTCCTCCAAATCTTCGTCTTCTTGGATCGCGGAAGCCATGTTCGCGGATACCTCGTGGAAAATCACACCTGTGCTGACATCTTAATCCCAGCATGATGATTCTGACGAATGATCGTACTGTCTTTCCTCAGCTTTGTCAGTTGAGGAGGCCTCGGAAATGGTGACGCATCCAAACCCCCTGCCGGTTTTCGGGTAATAGTCTGGCGTCTTCCCTTCGAGGACAAAAGGTTGAATGATTATTTTCCTTCCTTTTTCGAAATTCAACCCCTGCCTTCGGTCAGATTGTATCCCATTCTCTTTATTATTCCATGGGCATTTTCATCATAATGGAAGAACTCGAGTTTTTCCTGTTCTTCCCCAGAATCTGAACATTTCTCTTTGTTTCTGTGACATGCTCTTCCAAATATTATGGCCTTTTGGGTTCCGTTTTTAGGAGGAACCTTAAAAATAACTTGGTCAGCACTTTCAACGTCATCACTTAATTCGTATAAGGATGATTGGATAGGTGCTTGGAAGGAAGTCAGAGAATATATCTCATTTACACAGTCGCTAAATGCATCTGTGCTAGTGCTTGAGTGCTTAAAATCAACGCCAGGAGAATAAGCAAATTCCAGATTTTCATTTATTACCCATTCACCATCAGAGTGAACGGTATTATTTACATCAAGGCCTTCGAGGTATATCACAATGGGCTCACCATCCCAAATTACATCCTCGGATTCCGAATCTTCAGATCCTGATTCTGTATCAGTCTCTTCGCCACTATCAGTGTCATCCTGAACAGGCCGATCTGTGACGCCAAACGCATCTTGATATAGCAACGCGTCAGTAAAGTAGTTTTCAACTCTTTTGAAGGGTTGTTTTTCCGCAATGAGCGTCTTCACGTTCGCGTCTTCGTCGACATACTTCATGCATTGGTGTAACATGGAGGGCACGATTAGATTACTATGGATCCAGGGTCTCCCCAATAGCAGATTGTATGATGTGTCCGCATCTATCACGTAACACGTGACTTCCGTTTTCAGGTCGCTGATTTGACACTTGAACTTTATTTTACCCAGGGGTCTACTACCGGTAGTATTGAATCCGAAGATAGTAGTGTTGGTTGCAGCTAATCTGCTCACCGGCACTCTAAGATATTGTAGCATCCTTCGCGGCATGATGCTCAAGGCCGAGCCTGGATCAACTTCAATCCGATCAATCTCCGTGGATCCTATGTATCCCTTGTAATACAAAGGGCGATGATACTTATTACTTCTGACTTGCATATCTTCCGGAGAGAAGGTGATGCAAGGGATGTTTTTACCAGAGATCTGGTGACATGTCACGCAAAGAGACTCTCCTTCTTCGATCTTATCTGGTATTTGCGCCAAGAATACTTCCGAATCTTACAGAGCCTCTCTTAAAGCTTCCCTAGTAGATTTGGAGAGCTTCAGGAGCTCGTACAAGGTTATCCTTGCAGCGATATTGGCCAACTGTGCTAGGATGTCGAACTGAAATGACTTTCGCGAGTCTTCCGCAAGTTCTTTTCCCTTCTTCGTCAGAGCTTTGTCAAACTTCAGCTCCTTTTGCTTGACTTTCTCTGGAGATGGTTGAGAACTCGTTGTTTGGCCGTAATTCTTTAAGTAATATTTTTCCGAACGAGTCCCCATGGAGGGAGGGTCTGCATCGGCGACCAAGAAATTTCCGACTTCTTTTTCTGAATCGGTCAGAACCGGAATGATCTCATTGTCTTTGGGAATTACGGAAACAACATTGGAGGTGAAGACTCTCTCTTTTTGCTTCTTCCTAGACGAACTGGAACTCCATTGTTCATCATTTAGGAGATCAGAATGTACCCATAGTATCTCCCCCTATCAGTTTCAAAGGGAAATAGTCCATTCTCTTGTTGTTGATGTGGATTAAAATTTACGACTTGCATCGTGCCTTTATGGATGGGTTGCACTCTATCTTGAACTGTTGACTCTATCCAGTGGGACGCTTTACTGAACTTGACGGTCACCATGTTCGTAGTCACCTTCTTCTGGTGCTCTTGAAGCTTGATGACATTGGCGTCCACTAAGGCTTGAATTTTGTCTTTAAGGATGTAGCAGTTTTGGGTGGGGTGGTTAATAATCCTATGGTAGACACAGTAATTAGGATCATTGACTTTCCCAGCTTCCTCTAGACGTTTAGACTCTGGCAACTTCAGCATCTTCTTACTCATGAGGAGGTTGAAGATAGTCTTCGTGTGCTCATCCTTAAAGGAGTATTGCTTTTGTAGCACTTGCGTCTGAGGAGGAAGTTTCGGGGGAGTCTTCGTGGGTTGTGGTGCATCAGTGACCATTATTTCCTTTCCCTTATACCCTCGGGGTCGGGACTTATAGCTGTTATCACCACTTCGCTTCGGTTTCTCCTCGCCTCCTTCTACTTCAAGCCTTTGCGCAATTCTTCAGCTTCTTCAGCTTCTAGGGCGAGATCCTTCCAAGTTGAGGACTTCACCGCCCTCATTCTGGTTAGAACCTTGGTCGATAAATTATGTTGACAGGTTTCTACCAGGGTCTTTTCTGGCATTCCATGCGGGCATCTGAGAGAATCGCTCCGGAATCTTTTGATGAAGTCCCGGGCTGACTCTCCTTTCTTTTGTTTAGCGGCTAGAAGCGCCGGCATTGATACTTCCATATCATCTTCATAGAATCTAGTGAGAAAGGCTTTCTCCATGTCGCTCCAGAAATTGATGGTTTCCAGTTCTAATATCTGGAACCATTCAAAAGCTAACCCGGTTAAGATACTAACAAATATTCTTGTAATAATAGGGTCATTTCCGGAAAAATGCCCTATCTGCGATTTAAAATAGTAGAGGTGTTGGTTTGGTGATCCTCTACCATCAAAAGATTTGAGCTTCAACGGTTTGTAGCTTTCTGAGAACGACACCGTTTCCCACTCCATGTGATATGGCCTTACTATACCCAGTTCTTGTAGTTCGCCCTTATGCATGAGGGAATTCAGTTGGTTCTGAAAGCTCTCCATCCAGATAGTATTTATGTTTCCTTCTTGGTGCATGGAGCGGTTGTCATCATCTTGATGAAGTTCTTCTTCTTCTCGATTGTTGTGAGAACCATGACCTTCATCTTCGGTCTTCTTTCCTGTATTCTTCAGTTTAGCTTTTTCTAACTCCATCAGAACGTGTAGCATATTTTTAAGCTCGCTGATGGCGTTTTGCTGTTGCTGGATATGCCTATCTTGCTCCTCCATTCTCCGCATGAGCTCTTCTGGGATATTGTTCTGCGCCATATATGTAGAGGCGGAGTCTTCTAAGAATGAATTAGACGTCTGTGATTCAGCCATAACAGACTTGGCTATCTCTTCTTTATCTGATGAGATCCCCGCCATCTATCTATAATTCATAGGGATCGCCACCCCACTTTTGAGTCGAGTGTGCCAAAAAATTCCTCGCTCTTCATTGGATGGGTCTTTCTAACTCGAAGAGAGCTCTGGGTCAGAAGGTTCCTTTTCGGAGACTTTCTTTGCCTTCTTTTTCTTCTTCTTTTCTCCAACACTTATCATGTTGGAGGTCATCGCGGGATATTCTGGCTCAGAAAACTCGAGTCCGCGTCGTCTCCTTTTTGTCAATTGGGATGACGATGTTGACGGAGACGACAATCGAGAAAACACTGAGGATCGGGTATGAGTTGAACAATGACAGTGAGACAGTACTGTATTGATCAGTCGTTTACAGTGGCATTGAGATACATGGGATTCTTCTCTTCTTTTGTTTAGAAGTTCCCTATGATCTCTTGCACTGCGAATTTGAGGTTCGTGAGCTTCTTCAGATTTTCCCCTTGGGACGCAAATGTATGCTCCGCGTTGACTATGGACAACTTTGACGGGTCCACTCTACTTCCTATAGGAAACGTGAGTGAATCCCTCTGCATCTTGACCAACTTCGCTCTTATGCTTCCATATTTGGATGGTAGGTTTCTTCCGAGATGAGTTGGCGGTTCCCTTTTGTTGCGCGTTCCTGTAAAGGGTACGAGCTTTGCTTCTCCTCAGATTTCTTTTCGTTGTACGAGTGGGAGGAACCACCTTCTCCGCACGACAGCTTTGCGGAGCAGGCGGTGGTCGCTTCCCCTTGTTGAAGCGGGGACTTTGGTCCACTTTGCTTGAGAGATCTAGAGTCTTTGTCGGAACTTGCAGAGGGCCCGTTGTTAAGGAAGGGGATTTCGGACTATCTTGGTCTGTTGATTCCCTTAACTGGGCTATTGCCATCTCCTTAGGAATTGACCCCTTGGAGAGTTTACGGTATCCCCTTAGGGAAGTAGGGTTCTTGGAGCCTGAAGAAAGAAATTCTTCATACCTTTCCTGGTCGACGTAAATGGTGAGCGAGTCGACCATAATACCAACTGGAACCTTATCGGATTGAGCTACCACCAAGTCACCGGAGGTGATGGTAGTCCCCAGTAGAGTCGCCAATCTTCTGTTCGCCATGAAAGTTGCACGCTCTTTATATCGAAATCTTTTTCAATAAAAGGGTTATAATCGATTGGTTTCCCGTTTACAGAAGATGAGGAAGATTGCTCTCCCTCTTTGTTTAATACTGGGTTTCTAGATAGCTATGGAGGATGATCCTGCTCTCCGTTGACACTCCCTACAATCTCTCTCAGTTAGCTAAAGGAAAGAAAAACGGCTCTTTTCTCTTGATCACAAAGGGTAATTTTGGGAGAAGACGTCTGTCTCTATCTGTGTGTTTTTGTCTCTTTCGTTCTCCCGCCTTTTATAGGAGGCTTGGAGTAACGTCCCACCATATTTTGCTCGACCGTTAGCTACTCGAGAAGTGCCGCCATATTCGTTAGGTGGTTATTCCTACGATCGAAGTAACACAGCTGCATTCGTTTGGCAGTTATTCCCACAATCCGAGGTGGCAATTCTTTTGTTCGGGTAGGGCGACTTTGTATTAAACCCCACCCGAAAGCTATGGGTAGTGTCACGAATCTCAGCTTTAGATTAGTGAACCTATTCCATCGTCTGGATCACGGACCTCAGTTTCTTAGATTCGCGGACCTCAGTTTCTTAGATTCGCGGACCTTAGTTACTTAGATTCGCGGACCTCAGTTTCTTAGATTCGCGGATCCAATTAGTTACGGGCTTCTGTCCTTGAATTCATGGATCTGCTTTGCTTTTCCAGAATTTTTTGCCGACACTCCTTCGGATGTAGGTATTTCTTCCTTTTTTTTATCTATGGGATCCATCCCATCCTGTGGCTCATCCAGTTCCAAGTGCTCTTTCTCAACTATTTTCTCACTCTTATTCTCCATTACGTCTTTATACATACAACCCTCATTGAATGCTATATCTCTGCTACGAATCACCTTGTTATACTCATAATCCCACAAGCGATAATCATATTCGTCACCACCGTATCCAATGAATGCACACTCATCAAGCTTCTTTCTCATCTTATGATCCACATGTGCATATGCTATACAACTGAATACCTTTAAGAATGAATAATTCATAGCCTTACCAGACCACACCTCCTCTGGAATTCCTTTATCTAAAAAACTAGCTGGACTCATGTTGATCAGATAGACTACCATATCTACAACGACTCTCCAAAGTTACAAAGGCAAACCTACATATAGTCTCATACTCCGAGCTTGTTCCAAAATGGTTTTATTCATCCTCTTAGCCATGCCATTATACTGCGGTATCCTCGTTACAGTCTTTACTCTCCTGATCCCATGGGTAGAACAATAATTATCGAACTCTCTATTGTATAATTCTCCACCATTGTCCGATAACAAACATTTCAACTTCAAACCTGTTTCATTCTCAACAAAAGCTTTCCATACCTTGAAGATCTTGAAGACATCGAATTTCTACTTAAGTGCAAACACCCATATTTTCCTGTTTGCATCATCTATGAAAGTGACAAAATAAGAATTACCTCCAAAAGACTTCGCCGAAGAAGGCCCCCATACATCTGTATGCACCAACTCCAATCTCTCGGTTTTCTTCCCACCATCCTTCATAAAACTAACTCTTTTTACTTTCCAAATACACAGTTCTCACAGAAATCAAAGTTAGTATCTTTCATATCTGTTAACATACCTCTAGATTGCAACATCCTCATGCCGCTCTCGCTCAAGTGCCCGAGCCTCTGATACCATAAGGTAGCCTTCTCATTTTTCACAGTGGCCAAAGAAACAACGTGATCCACCGAGCTTGAGAGTAAATATAGAGTTCCCACTCTCTCACTCTTGACCACTACCATTGCTACTTTGCTGATCTTCTACTATTTCGTCTCAAATGAGATTTGATAATCTTCACCATCCAGCTTGCTAACAGATATCAAATTCTTCTTCAAATCTGGTATGCGCCTGACCTCTTGTAAAAGTAACTTTCCACCATTGTGCAACTTTAAATGAATTGTCCCCTTATCGACAATCTTGTATTATTGCCCATTACCAACAGTCACATGCCCAAAATCACTTTGGACATAATTCTCAAACCATTCTCTACGAGCAGTGCAATCGAAAGAAATCCCTGAATCCATAATCCACAAATCTAATATTGATTCTGTATGAACAGACAAGTATAAGTCATCATGCTCTTTACTTGGATTCACCACATTCGCTCCTTCCTTATTTTTATTTGGACAATCCTTTTTTCAAATGACTCTCTGTCTTACATTTCCAACACACTAACTTTTTCTTGAACTTTCCCTTAGATTTTGATCTCTCTCTTTACTTTGACTCCATACTTAAATTTCTACCCCTTTCCTTCCTTCTGTCATTATCAACAGACAGAGCAGTACTTGTAGAAACTGTGCTCTCATCCATACTCTTTTTCATCAATTCATCATTTATGATTGTACTCACAACATCATCAAATTTAAGAGCAATATTGGAAGCATTCCTGATGGCCATAACAACATTACTCCAATTATCCGGTAACAAACACATAAATATCAAAACTTTAATGTCATCAACAAAGACAAAATCTAAGGATTCAAATTGTGCCCATAATGTGTTAAATTCGTTCAAATGATTAACAACTAAACTATCAGAAGGCATCCTCAAGTTTTTATTAGAAATAGTCTAATTGAAGCAGACGACTTCTCATAAAATTTAGCCAATGCTGACATCAAATCTGAAGTGGTCTTCTCCTTAGAGACGTTGAACATAACCTGCTTTGTCAGGCACAATCGAATCTGCACCAAAGCCCTCCTGTCCAACAATTTCCACTCCTCATTTGTCATCTTTTCTGGTTTTTCTCCAAACAGTGGTTGATGTAAATTCTTTTTATATAAATAATCTTCCATCTGCAATTTCCACTAGTGGAAATCTATCCCATCAAAATTTTCAATCTTTCCCTTCCTATCTTCCGCCATAAGTCTAATTCAAAATCAACACCGTTCTGCGCGAAATCTGACCCGAACCAGGGCTCTGATACCAATTGTTAGCAAAAAAAGTGGAATAACACTAATGCAACAATCAGCGGAATCAAATAGTTAACCGAAGAGAAAAATAGCAGAGACAAAGAGCATGCAGATTTAACGTGGTTCGGTAATGTACCTATGTCTATAGGGATATGATCAAAAACTTCCACTATATCAAAAGATGCTTACAGTTTTCTAGTTATCAACCACAAGAGAAATTTGCAATGAAATCACACAAAAATTGAGATCAAATCTCAACCTCCTTGTTTTGTGTTGTAGCCGCCGAACTTCTCCTTGTTCTTCAGCCGCCGAAAAAAAAACAATCAAAAGGAGCCTCACCACTTTTTGTTTCCTGCTTCAGACGAACCAAAACAAAAAGGAGCCCACACCTTTTTGTTTTCATGCTTCAGTCGAACCAAAACAAAAACAACACCTTTTCTTTCTTTTGTTTCTGTCGACCAGGCAAAGCAGCCGCAAGTTTTTCCCTTTTTTTTCTTTTGGCCAATCCAAACCCTAGCCACACAACCCCATATTTATATTATATCATAATGGATTTGGGCCGGTTTTGTACCCGTTTCAGTGTATCGAAATCCGTTGCGGCAATCGGGTTCCATTAACAACAATTCGTTGAGCTAAAGAAGGTTGTGACTGAGGAATCTGTATTGAGCCTTTGCCTTTCTGATCATACTAAAACATTTGAGGTACATATTGAAACATTAGACTTTGCCACTAGTGGGATGTTAGTACAAGAAAGGCACCTCATCGCTTACAAGAGCCAGAAGTTGAACAAAACTGATCAACACTACATTTTTCAGGAGATGAAATTGATTGTAGTAGTATATTGCCTAAGGATGTGGAGGCACTACCTACTCAGTTCTAGGTTTGTTATCATGTCAAACAATATGCTGCAAGTTACTTCCAGACGCAAAAGAAGTTCCTGCCAAAGCATGCTTTTGATATGACGTTTGAGTATAAGCCTATAAAGGGAAATCTAGTGGCAGATGCTTTGAGTTGGATGACAGAATTGGTACCAGTGTGCCAAATCAAGAGAGATCCGTAGCCGAATTTGTGATGAAATTCACAAGGGTCCGACTAATAAAGGTTGATCAAGTTTATGTAACAAGGCAAAATGCGGCGGTTCTGGCTAAATAATGATCTTCTATAAACTATGGGAGAGTTAATGTTCATGTGAAGGATAGGTAATCTGAGGAGGGAACTATTTAAGAAGTGTCATGATATAAGATGGGCCAGACACCTTCGACAATAAAGAAAGATGGTGTTGTTTGAGACAACTTACTTGATGTGAGAAGATGTGAACAAATATGTACAAACTTGCCTTATACGTTAGCAAGATAAGGTGGAGCATCAAAAGAAAGGTGGGTTACTCTAGCCGCTGCATGTACCTAGCCATCCATGGAAGAGTATCTCCATGAACTTCATCCCGGCTCTTCCAAAGGTGGGGGAGTTAGGATCCATCATGGTGGTAAATCGTTTATCTGAGTACGAAATGTTCATTGCCGCACCAGCCAATTGCACAATAGAGAGAGCCACACGTCTCTTCATAAAGCATATAGTGAAGTATTGGAGCATTCCGAGGAGCATCTTGAGTGATCACATCTGTGGTTCATTGGATGCTTTAAACCAAGACCTTTAAGATTCTTAGTTTAGAGTTGCTATTCTTAATGAGTTTCTATCCGCAAACTGATGGACAAACTAAGTGGGTAAACTCTCCATTGGAGGAGAATTTCGGCATTTTGTTAGTGCCAATAAGCAATATTTAGGAATAGTAATGGATACATTCATTGATCAATTTTTTGCCCACCCTATACAAAATTTTAAATTAAGAATAAAATTTTTATTTTTCTAATTCAAAATTTTGCACAGGAAGGGCAAAAAATTGACCCGTGGATATGTCCGTTACCATTCCTAGCTGGATTGAGCAACACCTAGATATAGCTTAGTTCTGTTATAGCCTGCGAAGGAATGAGTCATCCCACCATAGCCACTTCGATGATGATGGGTTGGTAACCTCTCATCCCATATATGGTGGGAGTAGGGGATGCAGGTAGGAGCCCAGTGGCTCACCAGTTTGCCCCAGACATATATAAGAGAGCTGATGTTACTAAAGTATTTTTGGAAAAAACTGTGAGAAGAATGAAGAAATAGATTGACACCAAGAGATGACCCTTAAAGTTTAAGGAGCGGGATATGTAATGGTGAAATTTCAATTCCAAATGTTCATAGTGTTTCGAGAGGTGCACAAGGGGCTAACTCGGAAGTATGAAGGCCCATTCCCTATTCTCAAGAAGAAAGGAAGAGTTGCCTACAAACAACAATTTCCATTCACTGAAAGATCCACTCGAGTTGTTTAAGCCCTATCATGAAGACAAGGAAGATCTGACTAGAAGAATATCTCATCGAGTTCTAGCGACCAGGACTATTTTGTTCAATAAGGATATAGAAGCTATGCTTAATTTCCGAATAGTTCATCGACAAGGAGTCCCACCCTATAAATTCTACCTTATCAAGTGAAATAGACTTTTCCATATAGAGATTGGTTGGGAGCATGCCACTATCTTGTGACAGTTCGAAAAACAGATCTATTAGTTTCTTAGAACGTGCAACTAGGATGTCAATGCAATAGGTGGGGGAGATTCTCATGATCTCGAGTTTTCTAGAAGATCCAGAGTTTCATGGATTTCTCTATAAGTTTCTTGAGCTAATTAGATCCGAGAAAAACTCTAGACATCTCCGTATCATCATACTATTTTTTATCTCCTTAAAAGTCCCTAGAATTTTAAAGAATTTAAGACTACCCATGTAGTTATGTTATGTGAAAAGTCTAAAAATATAACAATCTTAATAAATGACACTCTATAAATAGGAGAGGAACTTTACATGGAAATACATTCTCCATGAGTTGTAAGTTCTCTTATGTAGCGAAACTCTCTCCATCATTTCTTACTTATTTGTGGTCTCCTCTTTATTTCTCTTCTAAGTTCTCTTCACTTAGTTTTGTCAAGGATTGGCTGGCTCGTTTACGTGTAGGTGATCTACTGGGTAAATTGTGTGAGATTCTTGTGGCCATGACAAGATGACCCGGTTTTAGTCAGGCGCAGTCTGCAGGCTTTTTTATTATTAAAAAATATAAGAAAAGAAAATGAAAATAGATCAGGCACAGGCACTGCATGCAAAGCTGTTCTCCGTGACAGCTCGCATCCTCCTCGTTAGTCATAGCACAGAGCAGCCACTGCAGCCGCAATTAAGGCGGCGGCAGCAGCAGCAGCAGCTATAAACCAACAAGGAGCCGATCCAGTTAAATTTGCTTGTTACAGCATTAAATATTGCATGAAATTTGAACTGACAGGTTGCCCTCTTACGTCTGTTGTGCGGCTTGTGCCTCATCCGTCCATTAATGTCTGAAGAGATTTCTATTTCAGTACCAACGACAGAAAATATCTTCTAAATATCTTCTACTTTGAAAACAACTTTAGCATTGGATTCCGTGGCCTCTTAAATTTGCGGTTCGAATATGGCAACTCTATCGGCCTCATATTCAATAAACTTTGTCGCAGATAGGGATGACTCCAAAATTTAAATAAAGAAACAGCCACAAAAAATGCCAACCCCGATTTCGTGCGTGATACATGATTCGAGCTTGATGGGGAATTCTACTCGCTCAAGACGCTTGTATTTTTCGGTCGAGATTTAGTCTCTCGAGCGGTTTTCATACCGATCATAAATTCCCTTCCGAACAAATTTAATATCGGTCAAAGATTAATTTCTAGCTAGAGCCAAGAAAATAATCACAAATAGTAAAAACAAATTTGTAATTTTTTACAAATTTAGGATAAACAAAGAGGTGAACGTGAATAAAATTTCTCGAGCTCGATTTAGAGCCAGACGTGCACTCAAATAGGCTGTAACGCCTCGCACAGGGCCGGCCCAGGGCAGGTGCGGGCTGTGCACCTGCCCAGGGCCCATTATCTAAAGGGGGCTGTGTAATGGAATTTTTTGAAAAATATAGAAATGAAGGGTTTATATTTAGTAAAAATACTGCAAAAAACATTGCATGTGAGATGAATGTAGAGTCTACATTTCCAATAAGACGTCGCATTATTAGGAAAAGACAATTTGATGAAAATGATAATGAAGAGGAAATTTAATCAGAATAGGAGTCATTTAGAGTCAATTATTTTTTGGTCATTGTTGATATGACGATTTCTTCATTGAATAATAGATTTGAGCAATTAAAGATATTTGAACATATTTTTGGATTTTTATTGGATTCAAAAAAGTTGAAGTCATTGGATGATAATGAATTAAGAGAGTGTTGTATTAATTTTGCCAATACTTTTTCTCATAACAATGCGTCGGATGTGGATTTAGATAATTTTTTTTTCTGAACTAAAAGTGTTGAAGATAACTCTGCCAATATGTCAATGTCATCAGTTAAAATTCTTGAGTATGTCAAAATTGCAGATTGCTATCTTAATATTTCCATTATTTATCGAATCTTATTGACAGTACCTGTGATTGTTGCATCAGCAGAGAGAAGTTTTTCAAAGTTGAAATTGCTGAAAATCTATTTGAGGTCATCAATGTCACAAGAAAGGTTGAATGGTTTGGCGATTTTATGTATTGAGAAGGAAATGTTAGACAGTATTGATCTTAATACTATTATTGAGGATTTTGCATCTAGGAATGCTCGAAGGAATTGCTTTTTATGAATTATGATTAGTTTTTGTAATGGCAAAACTATGTACTAAATTTTAATTTTGGTAATGAAAATATTTATTTAAAATTTTAATAAGACTTGTTAGGGCCCCTTTCTCATTTCGCCCCGGGCCTCTAAAACGTTAGAACCGGGCCTCGCCTCGCATCCCAATATGGATAACGTTCGACGACGTATCGTAAATGAATACGTCAAACCTTAAAGACATGAATACATATGTACAACTGCCACACATACATATTGATGAGTATCATATATTGTATTTTTCCTTCCATACTTTATCTATTTTTGTATATAAATAAATGCTACTCGGGTATTTTTAGTGTCTTTTTCAGGTAAGCCGATTCGTACAAGGAGATGGCATGAAATCAGAGCCGGATTAGGAAATCAAGTCCAGAAAAGAGTTTAAAGAGAGTAAACCTACAAGATTAAAATACGACAGAGACTCAAAGTCAAATACAGTGCGTAAAATAAAATGTACAAGACACGAGACTCACGTGGAAGAAACTTCAATAGATTTACTCAAAATAAAGCTGCCAAATGGCAGTTTTTGCAGCCATTTAGAGTCTCTAAAGTGGGCCCAGACGTTGAGATTTCGTCGGTGGCTTCGTTGTAATTTTTTAGTTTTTCAGTTCGGTTAGAATTAAGGTTTGATTTCCGAAGCGTATATATTGGCCGTATCTTTGTATTCTAAAAAGATCCTGAAGTCTTGTACTCGTTTTCTGATTAATAAAGTTAGGGTTTTTTACTGAAGGGTGACGGCCACAACACCGTTCTCCAGAGGTAAGCCATTATTTTGAGATCTTTACTTGCTTTGTAGATAGAGTTAATCGCTTTTTAGTTTAGGTTTTACTGCTTTCTAGATTAGGGTTAATCATATTCATGAATAAAAAATTAATTTTGCTTATTAAAAATATGAGTAGCTAATTAGTTTTGCTCTAGGATGTAGATGAAGCTAAGATCCACAATGTAATTGCTTTCTAATATTTTCTTCTTAAATAAAATAATAAAAACATGATTTTTCTTTAAAAAGATTAAAATACAAGAACTCGAAGATTAAAACTTTGATAGGTTATACTTGAATTAGGTTTCTTGATAGCCTATGCTTAGTTAGGGTTTGAGGTTGTTGATTTTATATTTTTCATTGAATTATCTAAACATTTAGTTTGTTTTTATGAGAAGTAGTATTTTTGATGAGTTATACTTGCACACCACTTGATAACTCATGCTTAGGACACTTTAAATAAAAATTAAACTAAAAAGATCGAATTTTTATGATAGAAAAAATTAATAGAAGTAAAAACATGGCTGGAAATTAGTGGATTCTAGATCCTAGGCTATTTAGATAAACTCAACTGCAAACTAGAATTTTTAGTTAGTCCAATAGAACTATAAAAAAGTAAGAATCGCAAAAACACCTTAGATTTCTGTGGGACGACCTGTACAGCGCTACACCGACACTGTGCGCTTACAGTAAATATCACATCACATATATATATACAATAAGATAGCAGTATGGAATTAAAATAATGAATTATTCCAAAGATAATAATCAATACAAGTTTGTAAGAGGGCCAAAACGAACCTTCTTACATCATTGAAAAGTTAAAAAAAGAAAGAAAGATGAATTATAAAGTTTCTAAAAAAGAAAACAAATATTAGAAGAGTCTCTCTCGTGTCCTTTCTACAGCAAACACATCTATTGAGAATCTGCTAATTTCTTAAAATATGCCTTCAGTTATGGTAAGTCTTTCTCCTTATTAATCTGCAAATTATTGTCTGGACGTGCCAAACTAGGTTTGTTACAATGACCTAACAAGTGCTACGAAAAGAAGAAATAATAACATGCAGATACGCTATGTGTGGTGTATATATATTCATATGCATTGAAATAAATGATATAGAGAATATGTGACAGAATAATAAATAAATAAATAATAAAATCTATATCTTGTAAATTGCATTATGGATTTAATTATTCGCGTATTGAAGTTGATAATGGTTAACATATAGTATATGCATGTTATGAATGATACGATAGCTAATATAGAAAAATAGAAATAAACATATATGTACAACATGATATATATTATTGATGTTTGTTATGAATTAATTTGGAACTGTCAAGAGGAAAAACTACATGTTTAAGAGAGTCTCGTACATATCCGGGATAACGGCCTCATGACTCATGGTAGATACTCAAGAAAACACGATGGACGAGCTTACGCTCCCGAGCCCGAAGCCCTATAACATGACATGACGGTGATCCAGTAATCACTCAAGCACCTTCTAGGTTAAGTCCCTAAAATTTGGTTGCGCAACCTAAAAAGATAAACCTCTTAAAATATGTGTTCAAATTCCTCCATTCAGTTCCCTCTTAACCCCATTATTTAATTTACTATTCAAAGATAAACAACTCTACAAGGTAGCATGTAAACGACTATATAGAATAAGTACTTATACCCATTAATTTTGATTATGGTGGACAAAGGTGTAACAAGGGAAAATAGACATGTAACTGAAAAAAAATAATTAACACATACATCAATGGCAATACAAGTTGAGTATGTTCCACTGATAGAAGGAAGGCTAGCAAACTTTCTAAATAGTGTATCCAACTACTACTCTACTTAATATTTTCATAACAATCCTAAGCGTTGTTGCTTTTATCCAGGTCAAAATAAAATAAGCTGATTGTGGTGAAATTTATTTTAGTAATATATATATATATATATATATATATATATATATATATATATATATATATATATATATATATATATATGCGCATATTGTATGTAAGTATATGTATATATGTATGTAAGTATATATATATATATATAATATATATATATATATATATATATATATATATATATATATATATATATATATATATATATATATATATATATATATATATATATATATATATATATATATATATATATATATATATATATATATATATATATATATATATATATATATATATATATATATATATATATATATATATATATATATATATACACATACATATATATACATATATATGCATGTAGAGAGAGAGTAAACGGGAAATTTACCGACAGTGAAGGGAGTTCCTTCACCGCCACTTAGGTGGCCCAATAAAATTATTACATGTGGCACCACTCAAAGGATGGTTAAGAGAATTCATTTATTTGTTACTTTCAATGACGCCACGTGTAATAATTTTATTGGGCCACCTAAGCGGCGGTGAAGGAACTCCATTCACCGTCGATGTATTTTCCGTTTTCTCATATATATATATATATATATATATATATATATATATATATATATATATATATATATATATATATATAAAAGAAAATAACCATCAGATGTTAAAGGGTAACTACAATAATTTTATTACGGTTTTGAGGATCTCTATCTTTTAATTATATAAGATCTTGTACATTGGGAAAAAAAAAAGAGTAGTAATGAAGGTAAATATACAAAGGATTAGTTATTAAATAAAATTATAAAAATCATATTTTATTATAAATCTAATTAATAAGTGCCTAATTCATCATCTCAACAAAATAATTTCATATATCAAGAATTGTTATTTTATTAAAAGAAATTTTTGTTGCACAACTCTGTTCAGTACTTGAACAGAGTCTTTTTTTTCCATTTGTTTTTATTTTTTTTTCTATTCTTTTGAACAGAAGAGTGAATAGAGTTTTTTTTTCTGTTTCTTTTTTTTTTTTTTTTTTGTATTCTGTTCATTGAACAAGTTTTTTTTTTAATTATTTTTTTTCTGTTCTGTTTTATTCACTTTAGTAAAGGGTTTTTTTTCAGAAATTCAGTTTTACTTTTTAAATTTATTTTTCTGTTATATTTTTTCAGAAATTCAGGTTTTATTTTTTTAATTTGTTTTACTGTTATATTTTGTTTAGATGCTAAATAGAATAGTTTTTTTTTCTCAAAATTTGTCTTTAATTCCCACCATTCATTATCCAACAAATAATTTATTATTATTATTATTTAAAATAAATAAGTAAACTCAATCACCGAAATTAATGGTTGGCAAACATAAAAGATGAACATGAACTGACGATTATCCTTCAAATGAACGGTTTCTTGAGATAAGAATAATGAAATCCACATTAGTTTATATTTGAATATTATATTAAAACTAGATTTTTTTAATTATCAAATAATCGAACAAGCTGGCAATATATAATTTTAGATAGACTCTTCCATAATATAAGGCGGATATCAAAAAGAATATGATTACGTAACTAGATTGCTTACATCAAGAAATAATAAATTTTGTGAAGCACTTACAACTAATACATAAAGATAAAAATTTCAATATACAAAGATATAAAGTGGAAGGAAAAATTAATTGAAATTAGCACTTGCATCAACACATTTATTTAGGAAAATAATAATAATAATTCTTTATAAAGAAAAAATATAGAAAATTCATAAAATAATAGCAAAACACTTGCCTATTTAAAAAAAACACAAAAGTTTGGAAGATCACCACTGCCAACAATTTGGATCTATTTCCTCTCTCTCTCTTCTTCTTCTTTTTTTCTTCTCTTTTATTTTTTTTCTCTTTTTTTTTCTTCTCTTCTCCGTCTTCTTCTTCTCCTTTTCCACTGTTTTTTTTTTTTTTTCGTTTAACTGTTGAGTGTGAGGAGGGGGAGAGAGTTTATTTGTTTGTTTTTTTAAAGTACATCTTTTATTAATATTAGATAAAATTAGTTAGAGTTTAACTTCATTCCTTTAATCTATTTCAATCATAATAGATTTTAGTATCATCTATATTAACTATATTTGTTTTTGAAAAACTCAATTTGTTAAATAATCTTTTAAAGATAAATCCAAACTATCTAATCTTAATAATAATACTATTAATTTAATTATAAAATAAATAATTTGAATAAATTAAATATTTTATTGGGTGTTACAATAAAGACTATCTTAAAAGAAAATTTCATACTCGAAATTTAATTCAAATCACCTCGAAATCTCTTCTCCATCATCACCGTGAACTAACTAGACTATACTCATGGAAATTATTGTTATTTAGCTTAGACTTGGTTATAGATTAACTGCAGAAATAACTGTCCTAACATGTTACGAGAAAAATGTACATGATCATATTCGTATGAAGATAGCACGTGCCTGTGTGCGCGCATGCACCGCAGCTGGATAATGGCTCTCGGTCCCTCCGAACTCGGATCTTTCTTTTCCATTGCCATTTGATAAATTACACCAAATAATATAGAAATTTATTACTCTTTAAAATCTGGATTACAGGAGATGAAAAAAAAGATTACTCTTTTCTTTTTTGTTTTCATGGGCTCTCTTGGACGACGATGGAAGGTTATTACGATCTTCTGTTAATGATGTGAATGCTGATTGACCTCTATTGAACCAAACTTAGTATTCTGCCGGGGAGGAAACTGAAAACATCAGAAGCTCTATGATTTTAACTTCTATGTTCTTTCCTTTTTCCCTCTATCCAAAGATGGTTATTTGTAGCCTCTTGGAATGTAACCGTTTCTATAAGTGCTCCCTCAATCCTTTTATAATCACGGTATAAATCCCGCGAAATGAGGAGTGAGGAGTTACAATAGATTCTCTCAGGATTTAACAGAGCATTACAACTTACTCCTTACACGAAGCACAGCACTGAAGCACACAAGGCGTGACGACCAGGCGCACTCAGCCTTGGGCACGCACGCAATAGGGAGTGCGCGCAGCACTGGGCGCAGGCGCACAGGGCACATGCACAGCACTGGCTCGTGCAGCCCTGGAGGCGCGTGCACTCGGGCGCGCTTCCCAGGGTGCCTACATGCACCTGGGCGTGCACTACACCAGCCCCACCAAGGCGCACACAGTCCGGACGCATGCAACATGACCGTGCACTCATGTGATAATTTTACTGCAAACGCACAGTATCGGTTGTAGCGTTATACAGGTCGTCCCACAGAGATCTCAGGTGCTTTGTGACTCTTACTATTTCTTTAGTTCTAGTGGATTAATAAAGAATTCTAAGTTGGAAGGATGAGTTTTAAATTCTAGAGATTAGCCTAGAATTTCGAATCCATTAGAATAATAGCCTAACAATAACTTTCTTCTTGTCTTTCTAATTATGCACGGTTAAGTAACATATTAAAAATGTGATCTTTTTAATTTGATTTTAATCAAGAGCCCCTAAGTATGACCTATCAAGTGATGTGCAAGTATAGACCATCAAAAATAACACATTTCTTAAAAACAAATCATATCAAGTAGAAAATCTCATAAACAAAAGAAAAAAATAAACTTCAAACCCTAATATAAGCATAGGCTATCAAAAGACCGAACTTAAGTATAACCTATCAAAAAAATTAGATTTACAAGTTTATCCAATTCAATTTATTTATAAGAAAATCATTATTGATAATTCTAAAAATAAACAAAAAATAAGAATTCCAAACTTCATCTAAGTATAGATTATCAAAATATTAATTAAGCATAATCTTTTAAAAACTTATGATTTGTAAACTCTATATTTTATTTATTTATAGAAAAATCATAACTTTATTTCCTTTTAGAAAGAAAATGAGATAAATTCATGTTAGATCTATTAAACTAACTTCATCTACATCCTAGGGCTAAATAAAATTAGCTATCCATAACTCTAGTAAGCAAAATTCTTTTTTTATTCATGAAATCAAATAAATTTAATCTAGAAAGTAATAAAACCTAAACTAGAAAGTAATTAACTCTATCTAGAAAGTAAATAAAGATCTCAAAACAATGGCTTACCTCTAGAGCACGGTATTGTGGCCGCCACCCCTTCAGCAAAATCCTAATTTTATTAAATTAAAAACGAGTACAAAACTTACATGATATTTCCTAGAATAAAAGGATATGGCCAATATATAGGCTTTGGAAAACTAAACCCAATTCTAATATAATTGTGAAACTAAAAGATTACAATGAAGCCATGAGAGAAAATTTGGAGCGTGGGGCCCAATTTTGGCCGCTATTTGGAGGCAAAAACCGCTATTAGCGGCCAAATTAATTAGTTAATTTATGTAATTTCTTTCCCTCGAGTATTTTCTCCTTTTAAAATTATTTTTATGACTGTATTGCACTTTGGCTCTTTACAACATCGTAGTCTCGTAGTTTTGTTCACTTTGGAAACTTTTTGGTTTTTGATTTCCTACTCCAACTCTGATTTCATGCCGTCCCCTTGTGCGAATAAAATTCCTGAAAAATATACTAAAAATACCCGAGTAGTATTATTTATATACAAAATAGGTAATATGAAGGCTATAAATATGCAATATATGACACTCATCACACCCCACACCTATCTTTTATTAGTCCTCAAGCAAAATGTAAACCAAAAAAAGAAAAATAAAAATCCTAACTCACTTTTGCAGGAATCACGATTGCACTTAGCACGTGCAATAAGTTTTTAAACCCCTAGGTTACCCTAGTGGATGAGTTGTGTCTCGTGAGGGTTTGCAGTGAATATACCCACAAAATTCATGAAAAAAATAGATTAAAGAATAAAGAAAAGAAAAATAATGATAACCAAAAATTAAGAAAAATAAAAATTTTATATAAAAAAAAGAAAAATATTTTTTTATAATATTATCATCAATTAATCTCACTAATATACAAACTCAAGAACGCATTTAGATTATCAATTTTCAAATCGAGCGTCATATCAGATACACTTATCATTTAATCAAAAATTTAAATCCTATTTTTCAATGCCCACTAACAGATAATCTATTGGCTCGTATACAACTACGTGCACGTGTGATAGTCTACTTCGGGTTTGGACTCCAACTCTAACTCATGATTCATCTCCTCTCTCATAACAATTTTTTTTCTTTTTTTAAGAATATTTCACCTTTCATGCGAATATTCACGCTTGCTTAGGCGCAACGTACCTGATTACTCAGTTTATACTCTTTTCTTTTTTTTTTCTTTTTTTAGAATATTTCACTTTTCATGCGAATATTCATGCTTACTTAGGCGCAAAGTACCCAATTACTCAGATCATACTCTTTTTCTTTTCACTCTTGAGGCTATTGCCTCAATACCAGGCGCACCCTATTATTTTATCACTCTCGAGCCTATTGCCTTAATACCAGGCTCACCCCATTATTTTATTCTCACTTTTTTTTGTTTAGAAAGAGAAGACTTACTCATTCGTTATCATTTTTGTTCTTAACCTAATAAACTATTGTGAAGTGAAAAATACCTGTATACTTTCCTCAAAACTACTGTTAGGGGTATTTATTTTCGGATTTTAATTTTATTTCATAAAATTCAAAGTGTATCATCCAATATACTCTCCTATCCAATTTCAGATCTAAATTTGTTCCTTTATCTGTAATTAGTTTGATCTATTGATGAAAACTTATAAAAAAAAATTTCAAAATATTTTTTTTAGTTTTTTTTTAGTTAGTTACCCTAAAAACTATCCAAAGTGTAAAATAAAGAAACCCAAAAATCTAAAATAAAATAAAGATTCTAAAAATCCTAGAAAAACACGAAGAAAATATACTAATCCATTCCCCCACATTTAAACTCATGTATGCCCTCATACACAAACCAAGTGTGGTAAAATAAATATAAAAACTATTACAAATACTATACAAATAATGAGAGTCGTAAAAATTACGATCTCAATATCATCACCCTATTAATGCATGGTAAGCGGTTACGACCTCTCGATCGCTTCCCACTTTCATAGTGTGTACGTTTTAAAAGTGAAGTGGGTGCATTATTATATCTCATCAACCTCCTACAAGTCACGAAATTACATGTCTGCTTCTTATACCGTCCTCGCTTTTTCTTTGTCCACATGTAAGCGTTAATAATTTGGTTAAAAAATTCTTCATTATAAACCTGCCAATCATTGTTAGTAACAAGTATACATATAGAAATATCATGAGGTGAAAAGAGTGCTATATGATCAAGTGATCGTGGTGGTGGCTCTTCTAACTCACGAAGTAATGCGACCTCTGCAAACAAATCCTCAAAATTTTGCTCATAAATTAATGGCACACTTGCATAAGTATCATCATACAAAGAATCTGTATGTGCCGATTCATCTAATAATATGAGCTCATTTTTGAACATTTGCTCAAATGAGGGTTCAACATTAGTGCAAGAGGTCAAATGAGAGTGCAAATTATGAGCCATGTTGACCTCAATGAGGGAGCTCGTTGCGTGCTCATCCATATTAAATATGTTCAATGCCACAGTCATATTCCCAAACGATAATTTCATGAAGCCCCTCCTACAATCAATTAATGCATTTGATGTTGCAAGGAATAGTCTACCCAAGATAACGGGAATTTGATTCCGTAGATTGGAGATTGGCTCAGTTTCTAAGGCAATGAAGTCTACAGGAAAGATAAACTCGCTGATTTTAATGAGCACATCTTCGACTATACCAAGTGATCTCTTGATCGAATGATCAGCTAGCTGCAATGTGACCTTGGTAGGTTGAAGTTTTCCTAAGCCCAGTTGCTGATAAACAGTGTAAGGAAGCAAGTTGACACTAGCCCCTAAATCAAGCAACGCCCTATCAAATGTAGTGTTCCCAATGGTGCATGAGATTGCAGGGGAAGCTGGATCTTTGTAGTTGATAGGCAAGGTGTTAGAGAGGATTTACGATATATTTGCAGCAAGAAAAACTTTCTCAGGAACGTTTCTTACTCGTTTCTTAGTACACAAATCCTTGAGGAACTTAGCATAAGTAGGAATATGTTGTATAATATCAAGGAGTGGAATATTAATCTTCACTTGCTGAAATGTCTTAAGAATCTTTTCTACTTGCGGTGAAGGCTTCCTAAGCCGATTGGGATATGGTGCTTTCGGCTTAGGAACAGGTTCTTCCAAATGAGTATGTGACGGTGATGGAAGTGATGGAGATGGTTGTGAAGAAAGGGGTGGAAGAGATGATGTAGCCTACGAGATAATAGGAGTGGGATCAGGGGGCATGGCTACATTATTGTCCACTTACTTGCCAGATCTAAACTTGTGAATGACATTGCATTGGTGGACTTGCAACTTAGAGTTTGAGGAGCTGGTATTAGGGTTCATTATGGGTTGACTTGGAAAGGTACCCTGGCCACATTCACTCATCTGACTCGCTAATTGTTCAACCTGTTGCTCTATATTTTTTATAGATTGAGAGTTCACGAGCAGTTGCTGACCTGTACTTTGAATAAACTCAGTCGACACTTTCATAAGATTTTGCATGTGTGTGTCAAGGTTGGAATGAGATTTGAGAAGATTTTCAACGTGCTTCTCAAGTGACTGAAGTTGCTTTTCTTGTTCATTATTAGACCCTTGTTGTGGATGTGAGTGGTTTTGTGCAGGTGGTCTATTCTGGTTGTTCCCATAATTTGAAGCGTTTGTGTATTGATAAGCACCCATATTTGGTCTTGAAAACTGACCATTGGCTGGAGATTGCATGTTAGGGTTGGGGGGCCCCTGATATTGCCCTTGATCCAAAATAGATTTGGATGATTCCTCCAGCCAGGATTGTATGTAGGAGCGTAAGGATTGTTCATGGGTTATTGATATAAAGCGTTAGCCTGCTCAAGTGTGGGACCCATGAGATTCATTAATAATGGGCACTCCTCCATAATATGATTCGGAGTTCCACAATTAAAGCATGTAGGAAGTTGGTTTTGATTTACCTGACCCACCGGTTGAGCACTAGGAGTCTCCAATGTCTCAATTCTCCTCATAAGGGCTGCAATCATAGCTCCGGTACCTATAGAGCTGTCGACGTTATGGATCCCACCATTATGTGTAGAAGTTGATGCACTAGGCTTCTCAGTAGGACTCTCCCACTGCATAGTCTTCCAGATAGGTCCTCAAGAAAGTCCCATGCTTCATCCTCATTCTTTCTCATGAACTCCCCCTGACACATGGACTCAAGAAGAGTTTTGGATGTGTAATCGAGTCCTTCGTACACGATTTGACACAACCGCCACTTTTCTATCACATGGTGGGGGCACTGAGCTAATAAGTCCTTGAACTGTTCCAAATATTTCCAGAAGGGTTCTCCCGGCACTTGACGGAATTGATTAATTTGATTTCGTATCCTTGCCGTCTTATGCGTGGGATAATACTTCTTAAAAAACACCGTAACGAATTCATCCCAAGTAGTGATTGAATCAATAGGCATACTGTACAACTACTTCTTGGATTATCCTTAAGTGCAAAGGGGATGAAGCGGAGCTTAATTGCGTCCTCCGATAAGTGCTGCAGTTTAATCATTACGCATACTTTCTGAAATTCACTAATAAAGAGATATGCATCTTCTGAATCAGAACCAGTGAATTTAGAAAGTATACTAATGTACTACAGTTTCAACTCATAGTGATTACCCACTGCGTGTGGAAGTATGATGCATGATGGTAATGATGTGCACAACGGGTAACATCGATCCTGAAGGATCGGGATCGGTTGGTCCATCTTGGCACCCATGAGCAAGTCTGATCTCACTAGCTGACCAAATTGATCGCGGGTCCAATGTGGCATGAACCAGCGACCGTGAGTGTATGCGTGAATTTCCTAAACTAATGCAAGAAGTGGGGAGTGGTGAAGAGAAAAATGGTGGAATAGATATGATCAAATAGAAACTGTAATTCCTACAATGCCTAATATATTTTATTTTTTTTATTTTTTTGTACAGAACCAGGTAACCAAAATACAGAACTGGAGAAAAGAAGAGATCAAACCTCACCTTAATAGCCGCCAATTGGCGGTTTTCACTGCTGAAGAGCGGCCAAACCAGAAGATTTGACTCTCTAGTTTCGGCTGATTAGTTTAGAGGCTCTTTTGATCCTTTTTATCTTCTTGTATCTGTACTGTAAGTTTTCTGCACACTCAACACACACTGTTAACTCGTAAAACGTTAGAAAAAAGTAAGAAAAACACTGTCGATCCCCGTCAACGGCGCCAAAAACTTGATGTGATAATTTAACTACAAGCGCATAGTATCGGTTGTATTGCTATACATGTCGTCCCACAGAGATCTTAGGTGCTTTGCGATTCTTACTATTTCTTTAGTTCTAGTGGATTAACAAAGAATTCTAAGTTGGAAGGATGAGTTTTAAATTCTAGAGATTAGCCTAGGATTTCGAATCCATTAGAATAATAGCCTAACAATAACTTTCTTCCTATCTTTCTAATTATGCACGGTTAAGTAACATATTAAAAAGGTGATTTTTTTAATTTGATTTTAATCAAGAGCCCCTAAGTATAACCTATCAAGTGATGTGCAAGTATAGACCATTAAAGATAACACCTTTCTTAAAAATAAATCATATCAAGTAGAAAATCTCATAAACAAAAGAAAAGAAATAAACTTCAAACCCTAATCTAAGCATAGGCTATCAAAAGACCGAACTTAAGTATAACCTATTAAAGAAATTAGGTTTACAAGTTTATCCAATTCAATTTATTTATTAAAAATTTTTTATTGATAATTCTAAAAATAAACAAAGAATAAGAATTCCAAATTTCATCTAAGCATAGATTATCAAAATATTAATTAAGCATAATCTATCAAAGAATTATGATTTGTAAACTCTATCTTTTATTTATTTATAGAAAAATCATAACTTTATTTCTTTTTAGAAAGAAGATGAGATAAATTCATATTAGATCTATTAAACTAACTTCATATACATTCTAGGGCTAAATAAAATTAGCTATCCATAATTCAGTGAGCAAAATCCTATTTTTGTTCATGAAATCAAATAAATCTAATCTAGAAAGTAATAAAACCTAAACTAGAAAGCAATTAACTCTATCTAGAAAGCAAATAAAGATATCAAAACAATGGCTTACCTGTAGAGCACGGTATTGTGGCCGCCACCCCTTCAGCAAAATCCTAATTTTATTAAATTAAAAACGAGTACAAAACTTACAAGATTTTTCCTAAAATACAAGGATACGGCCAATATATAGGTTTTGGACAATAAAACCAAATTATAATACAATTGTGAAACTACAAGATTACAAATAAGCTATGGGGAAAACTTGGAGCGTGGGACCCAATTTTGGCCGCTATTTAGCGGCCAAAACCGCGAATTAGCGGCCAAATTAATTAGTTAATTTATGTAATTTCTTTTCCTCGAGTATTTTCTCCTTTTAAGTTTATTTTTATGATTTTATTGCACTTTGGCTCTTTAAAACATCATAGTCTCGTAGTTTTGCTTAATTTAGAAACTTTTTAAACTTTGATTTCCTACTCCAACTCTGATTTCATGCTGTCTCTTTGTACGACTAAAATTCCTGAAAAACACACTAAAAATATCCAAGTAGCATTATTTATATACAAAAATAGGTAATATGAAGGCTATAAATATGCAATATATGGCACTCATCATGCACTCATAGGCACGTGCAACCCTGAGCGCATGCACAATTTTTGGTGCAGTCGCGACCCATAGTGTGCGTAACCTTGGCACATGGAGGATCCACAATGCTCGCCTGTGCTCTCCTCGGCATGCATGGGGCGCCCAGCGAGGGGCACGAATAGGGATGGTAATGGACGAATTCGCAGGTCAATTTAAAGCCATTTTATACAAAATTTTGAATTAGAAAAATAAAAATGTTATTTTTCTAATTCAAAATTTTGTATAGAATATACCAAAAATTAACCCATTGACGTGTTTATTACCATCCCTAGGTACGGGTTTATGCCGCCCGCCCACTTGAGAGCACGCTCAGTAATGGACGTAATGATTCATGGCATTGCCTATTTGGGCACGCGCTAGATTAGTTAGTCTCCGCGCTGCTTTTTTATGGGCTGGCTTACTTTCATCATCTACATTGGCCAAGCACTGTCCTGCGACCACAGCACAATGCAATGTCGTAGGATCGTGACACTCAGCCATGACCACTGGAACATCGTGTTTGGAAGGCACGTCGGGGGAGCATAATGAGAAGGAAGATAAATTTTAAACACAAAATTAAAAACCAGTCTAATCTAAAAATGTAAATTCATAGAAGAGGTCCATGTTTTCTTGTTCTGTCTGATGTGAAACTATACTAACATAAAAACTCAATACACCATAATCGTTTTCAGGAACTATAGACCCCTATGCACCAATCATAATTAAACAACCAATCTAACCCAAAAGTTTAAGCGTATATTTATATGCCTCTTACTTTATATCCAATCCATGAACTGCTCTTGTTTTATTGGATGTTGGACCCAATGTTTAAAATAACGATAATGGTAACGTAACGTTTTGCCTTTGTTAGGTTATATCGCATATAGCGTAACGCATAACGTAGATTATGCAATTTCATATTTATTTAATTAAACATAAATATAAAACTATATAAAATAATTTTTATAAATTGAAAAATAAATTTAAAATATCTAAAAAAGAATATAAAATTATTTTGTAATACATAATCTATTCTAATTTTATATTAAGTTTTATAATAATTTTCACATTTATTTTCATAAATTATATTAAGTCTGAACCCGTAATTTCATTTATCATTTAAACAAGAAAACAAAATTCTAATTTTTTATTTCAATTTCAGTTATTATCATAGTTGTAATTTATATTTTGTAATATTCAATTTATCTTATTTGTAATTGTTGATTTTAGTTCAGTTAAAAATTCAATAGAATCAACAAGTAAGATATTTCAACAACCAGAGAAAAATTACAACAAGTGAATAAGAAAAAATTGCAAATTAACAAATTAGCAATTGCACAAGCAATCAAACAAACCAACAACTAATCAAGTAAGAAAATTAAAGCAATTCGCTAATAATCAAAATAATAATTAACAATAATATAGAAATTTCTTAAGAAAAATAATTGTAAATAACGTAAAATAATGTAATTTAACGTAAAGTTATGTAATATAACGTAAAATAACATAAAAAATTATATTGTTATGGTGCACTGAGTTATTTCCAGTTGTTACGTAGTGTTGGAGTTCCGTTAGGTTACGTAACATAATATAATGGATTTTATAACGCGTTATTTTCAACATTGGCTGGACCATACTCAATATGAACTTGAAATACATCTTGTAGCCACAGGCACCAGCACTTGGCCGAGGGCGTGCAGGCTACACATCCATGCCCAATGACACTGGACCTCACTCAAGTGCGCATTTGGATATGCATAAAGTTTAAGTAAACAAAAGAAAGATGAATAATGAAGGTTTTTTTTAAAAAAAAGAAAACAATCTAGAAGAGTCTCTAACGTGTCCTTCTTATAGCAAATGCACTTATTGAGAATCTGCTAACACCTGAAAATATGATTCCAGTTGTGATGGGTTTTTCTTTTTGTTAACATGTAAATTAGTGTCTGAGCCTGCCAAACCAGAGTCATTAGAACGATCTTGCAATTGTTACAAAAAGATGGATACTAACACATAGGCACGCTATGTGTGATGTATGTTATATATATATATATATATAATACATATACATTAAATAAGTAATATAGAAAAAATATGACATGATAATAAAAAAATATCTTATAGATTGAATTATAGATTTAATATACTTGCCTTGAATATAATAGTGGTCAACATATAGCATATGCATGTTCTGAATGATATGGTAGCAAATATAGAAAATCATAGATAAACATGCATATAAAACTTATTATTGATGTCTAAGCTTAATTAGCTTGGAACTGTTAGAAGGAATTATCACATATTTTAAGAGAGTCCCGCACATGCTTTGGACCATGACCCCATATCTCCTGGTACTGCCTCAGGACGTATCACTAGGTACTAAAGTATGACGGACGAGCATACGCTCCGGACTCGAAGCCCTATAATATGACATGACGGTGATCCAGTAATCACCTAGAACCTCAATGGTAAGTCTCTAAAATTTGGTTGCTCAGACTAAAAAGTATAGCTCTCAAAATATGTATTCAAGTTCCTCCATTTAATTCCCTCATACCCCATTATTTTGTTTCATATACTAAGAATAACAATCCTATAAACAAGCATGTAAATAACAATGTAAAATAAGCACATACACGCATACAATGTAACATAATACTGATATATATATCCCATACATCGTATTGCATTCTGTGGTACCTTTACGGGATGGTACCATTTAATATTGGTCCAATATTACTAATATGATGCACCTGATATTACCGGTTGTAATACGATAATTGATAAGCTCATATTGATTCAAATATTTTAGTGCTTACTACAAAAATATCTTTTCGCACAACATCTGCACCTAACTTACCCAAATGAACAAAAGGAAATAAAAGTATCATGCACCTGATAGGCTTATATCAGGTTTTGAAATTTAGTTGTTTGGTTAAGAAAAATTCCTTATCTACTAAACATCATGTCATCTATCTTTTTAGCTTGCCTGCTTATCAATCAGTTTATTTTATATTACTTACAAATTGTAAGCATATAGAAAGATGGGAAATTTACAACATAAATAATTGAGGATTTATTGTCACAAGGATGTTGGATGTCCATCCTCTTGATTGATGTATGGTTGAGGTTTAGAACAGATCCATTGTAGTTCTGTGAACAGTTTAAGAGGGACCTCCATGTATCTAGCTTTAGTTAATAACAGTAGCATCTTTCTATGGCCAGTACAGTCTGCTAGTAGCTTCTTTCTCTCTGATCTATTGACTATGGCCTTTGCTTCCCTTAAAATCTATTGACTATGGCCTTGGATTCCCTAAAACGGATGTAAGAACAAGGTGGAGCCAAAGTACAAGAAGACATGAAGATAGAATATATAAGAGGCCCTAAACTCAAAATTCATCCTTTGCCAATTTTGAACTGCCTTTATATTAGGCTGGTTCGGATTGGATCTCATTTTCCTCCCTTTCTCTTTCTCTTGTCTTTCCTCTTTTTTTCTCTTTTTTTTTTTTTTTTTTTTTTTTTTTTTTTTTCTATACTTCTTTTTTTTTCTTCACTGTTTTTATTTTTTTTTTCTTCTACCTTGTGGATGAAGAGAAAAACGCGTTTTTAGAGCTCTTTTCTTGTTTATAATTTTTTATATAAATATTTACAATTTTAGGTTAGTTTAGGATAAGTTTAAATATATGATAGATCTTCTTAATCCAATCTAAATTCAGTCAGATTTATTATGATCAACTAATAAGTATTTTAGATAAACTCAAATCATAAGGTAGATAAAATATAACATTATTAAATAATAATATATAAATAATTATTTTAATATTTATGATAATGTATTTAAAAATAAATAAATATAAAAATATTGTATAGAGAAACGAGGTGTTACAATCTACCTATCTTAAAAGAAAATTTCGTCTTTGAAATTTAATTTAAGGCATAACAGGGATAATGATATTAGTATAAGAAGATATGACATAGGAAAGGGCGCACAACTTTCATTGTGCACTCTTATTTAAAAGGATACAGTTGAGAGGATTAGTCAACTATCACAAAAACGTAAGGGTCTCTATATTGGATGAGAAGTTAAAGGAGTTGAATAAAACCAACAAAGGAGTACGAAATCAAATTGAATATAATCTAATATAGTTTAACCAAAATAGTCCATGTCATCGCATCACTGTTCTCACTGGCATGCTTTGTAGTCAGTGTAAGTGCATGCCCTTATCTCTGGTTCACTCCTGCCTGTACCCTCGGGAAATCTTGTTGCTGAGTTGCAAGCAGAGGACACCTCTGAGTAGGCCCCATAGGTCTCTATTGCGGTAGCGCCAGGAGTCCGCGTTGTTGTGAAGGTGCTAGAAGTCTTGCCTGCTGCAGTTGTGATGTTGGCATTCAAAACATGTCTCTCGCCTCACTTCGAAAAGGACATAATCCAATCTGATGTTCTACTGATCCACAAATCAAACGCAGATTGTATGTTCACTTGCACTCCTAAAAATGTCTTGGTCTTGAACAATAACCACACACCACTGGTCAATTTTGTTGAGTGAATCGGCTTTGCTCTGGTAGTGTGGCATTATCCTTAGCCAAATCTCCTGCTACCTGTGTAATATTTCTCTTCTAAGATCCAAGTTGATCTTTTTTCTTCATGGTTGCTATTTGCTCTTGAATTCTGGTAGCATTTAAAACCTCAGCATAAGTTTCAAACTATGGGTTAGCTATGCACTTATGAATCTCAAAATTCAGTCCGTTATGGAATCTTTGTGCCCCATCTACTTCTTGAACTACCAATAATAGGGCAAATCTGTTCAGCCGAATAAATTCTGCTGCATAATCATCTATTGTCTGATTTTCTTGCCTCAAGTGGATGAACTTCTGCTCCAGATCCTATTGTGTCGGCGTCGGCGTGAAGAACCTTGTATAGAAGCTCTCCTTAAAGGCCTCCCATGTTATCAATTTTGCAATTGAGTCTCCTCAGCCAACCACCATGTGCCAGCAATATTCATGAATTGAATTTTGATCACCTCCACATGGTCTTCATTTTCTACTCGCCCTGCACCCAATAGGTGTTGGCAGTGAAAATTTCTAAGTAAATAGAGTTTTCCACAACAGAACGTGGAGCTAATCCATAGCTCCGCATTTGGCTATTTTTAGCCTCGCGTTTGAGTAAACGCAGAGATGTTTGATAGCTCCGCGCACTGGTTATTTAGCGCCGCGTTTTGATGCGATTAAAGCTCCGCGTGAGCAGATAACCAGAATCTCAAATTGATTGAGATTATGATTTAGGCTTATCTAAGATACTTAAATTAAGTCCAATCAGAATTCTAAATCAAGAGATTTAAATCAAAACTAAGATATTTGATTGGAATCCTTGATGCGAGTAAATTCTATTCAAATAGAAACTCTCTCAAATCTTCCCGGGGCTATAAATACCTTCCTGGTGAAACCCTAGGGGTCTTTCTTTCGGCTTTTGGTCTTCTTCTTTCTTTTCGGCAATTCAGAGATCATCTTCTTCCTTCTTCTCAGCTGAGTTGATCCATCGGCAAATCAAGTACACGAGAGAGCCTTGAAGCCTTTTTGTGATCATCATTGTCTTGGAGAATTCAAGTACACGAGAGAGCCTTGAGTTCGGAAAAGACAAAGAAGAAGATCGTCTACAGTCAGCCGATTTCTTCGAAAGAGAAGAAGTTCGACGTACCGATCGTCAACAGGAACTATTATAGATCCCATCGCCACTGATCCCACGATTATTGTAAAAGAGAGAGATTGAAATATAAAATCCTCTCGTTTATTCTCTTTTTATCTTGTTCACTTTCATTGAAATCTAAGCTGTATTTGATGGAAAGAAGCAAAGGAAATTCTGCTGCGAACAAACTGGCGACCACAGTGGGAGCCATCTCTTTCACTGATGAAGAGATTGTGGCGCAATCGGACGTCGACATGATCGGATCTGAAGTAGACACGCTGGTTGTAGAAATCGACCAGCAGAAGTACGAGGAGTTCCTCTCCTCCGGATCAGGTGACTTGGATGAGACACGGCACTATCGCCGTATGTACTCCAATGCCCGAGTGATGGGTAGAAAGGTATCCACCGAGAGACGGGGATCCTTGGAGACTGCGGTTATAGCGCCGGAGTCCACACAAGAAGTCCTATCCGAGGAGAAGCTTCCGATGGCCGAAGAAGACTTGGGAACTGGATTGACCAGAACCCAACTCCGAAACAGGAACCAGAGAGCGAGGCGTAAAGCCCTCAAAGCCCGCCTTGGACGCGGAGCTAACACCAGAGGACGCGAGGCTATGGTCCCTCGCAAATTGGCTCGCGCTACCCGCGAGACCAGTCTCTACCGCGTTAAACATGAAGATACAACTTGCCTTAAAAGCAAGGAAAAGCCAGCGTGTGATTTTCCACGCGAGGCTATTACTGAGCCTAGCGAGAGACGCGAAGCCAGTAAGGGTTGCGCTAGTCGCAGAATACCTAACACTCGCGAGTTACGCGAGTATAAAAATTCTTCAAAGCCAGCGTGTGATTTTCCACGCGAGGCTATTTCTGAGCCTAGCGAGAGACGCGAAGCCAGTAAGGGTTGCGCTAGTCGCAGAATACCCAACACTCGCAAGTTACGCGAGTATAAAAATTCTTCAAAGCCAGCGTGTGATATTCCGCGCGAGGCTGATACTGAGCCAAGCGAGAGACGCGAGGCCAGTACTGGTTGCGAGAAACGCAAGACTTATGACACTCGCAAGAGACGCGAGGACGATTGGCAAATAGTTGTCAGTCGTAAAAATCGTGCTAGGCGCGAAGCTATGATCTGCGTTAAACGCGAAGATAAGCCAGCGTGCAAGAACTTCTCTTCATGCGAGGCAACTATCCCAGAAGCTAAACTTCTGAAGACTCACCAAGCCAGTGAGAGACGCGAGGATAGTGTGGATAAGCGCGGAGCTATTCTTCAGACCCGCAATGTGAAACGCGAGGCTATTCCTAAGCCCCGCGAAGATCGGTCCGACCCCAGAGTCAGGGTTGATCAGTCAAAGAAGCTTCAATGGGTTCCCAGACCTTCTCAAGAGTTGAATGGACCTCCTGACTCCACGGCTAAAGGCGCTGATCTCAGGGAGTACCTCTCCAAGAAGAGAGGCATAGACCAACTTCAAATTGAACATGTCTGTCATTGCCAACAACTTGTGACGGCAGTATCTGCCGTAATAGACAACTGCGGCTGCAGCAAGAGCAGGGTATCAGTGTTTGACCGGTTATCTGAGACGGACAACAACCCTACCAAAAAAACAAGAACTACTTCCCTGAGGCAATGGAGAGCTATAACCTCCAATATGGTGGGAAAAGGAAAGACAATTGTAGAGACGGATGATGATTTGGAATCGAGTGACGAAGAACCTCATCGTGTCACTCGACTTAAATCAGGTGTCGTCCTGCCTCGAAATTATAAGAGGCTTGCAAGGGGTTCCTACGACGAGGACAGTGATAATTCAGCCATAGCCTCACCTCGTTCCTCCGCGTCATCTCGACTACAGAAGTCAGCATCGCACATGGCAGATAAATCTGATGATATCAATCAGAGATTTGAAGTTCAAGAAAGAATGATTCGCGAGCAACAAAAGACGATTGAAGACCTTAAGATGCTACTTTTAAAAGTTGTTGAGGATAACGCTAAACAGGGCAAGAAGACTTCAAATGAAGAAGAACAGGAGGACTAAGCCCACTCAATGCACGAGGACGAGGACAGATTTTCTTTCCATGATCCGCATGGAGAAAAGATTGAAAAATTGCAGAATCCACTCGAAGCTTTGATGCATAAAAAAGAGTTAAAGGAGTCAGGGGTCTCTAGACCATATCCACCAGAATGGGACATGATGCCCTATCCTCCAAAGTATAAGCCGCTCAAGTTGGAGCCCTATGACGGGAAGGGATCGCCCAGTCAGCACATCTACTACTTCTTGTCCCAAGCTGGACATTTGGTGGGAAATGACCCCATTATGACCAAGATTTTCGCAAGTACTTTGCGAGGGCCTGCCTTTACCTGGTTCATGCAGTTGCCCCCAGGTACCATTAATACCTGGTTAGATGTAGAGAAATTATTTCTCTCACATTTCTTTGAGGATGATACCGAGATTACGGTTCATTCCCTCCTTGCAACCAGACAAGGAGAACAAGAAACGGTCAAAGATTTCATAGAAAGGTTCCGGGAGAAGTCCGTACATTGCAAACACGGAATGACCCAGGAAACTCTTGTCGAAACTTGTCGACACAACCTTAAGACCAATGTGCTCCTCAAAATGTGGGCCGTAGAGTCTAAGATGTGGAGGGACCTGCTCAAACAAGGAGAGCAAGCTGAAGACTTGATTCACCGAGTTGAAGAGTCCCGTGGGACAAGAAGTGCTGGGGGTAGTAAGTCATATACCCAAAACAACAACAATAAGAATAAAGGGAAAGCAGCGATATCGTCAGAAGCTGCTCCTCAGAAAACCAGTCCTCCGCCGGAGCCGAAGCCTCAAGGTCAGTAAGGATCAAGGCAAAGTAGACAGCAGCAAGAAAGGAATTACACTTTTAAGGCGGAACAGACGTCTATCCTCTTTCACTTGCTCCAAAAGAAAGGAATGTTGAAACTTCTGGAAAATAAGAAGTCAGAAGACGCTGGCAAAACTAAAGATCCTAACTATTGTCTCTATCACCGGAATGTGGGGCATCCTACTAGGGATTGTTTTCCCTTTAAGAACAGAATCCAAGCACTAATAGAAGCTGGAGTTCTGACGCTTAAGGAAGAGCAAAAGAAGGTCACGGCCAATATGGCAACCATAGTGGTTGGAACCCATGAGTTCCCCGCAGGAGTGACCCCAATCCCTAAAGGTAAGATGGTTACGAAGAATCTCGACCCTCACAACAAAGCCCAAGAAGGACTTGTTCCTGTGACGACCCAAAAGGGGGAAGTCATGTGGGTTCATCCCGATTTGATAGAGGATGAGCAATGGACTACTACAGGAAGTCAAGAGATGAAGCGGGCTGTTAATGCCATCTCTGCGGATATAAAAGAAGAATATATAGCTTCGGGAACCTTCACAAGTTCTAAAGAAGAGCCCGAAACTATGGCCACTCATCAAGATGGGGCAGACCCTTCCGGTACCCGATCCGGGAAGACATATCTTAAGGACTACACTAGAGTAGATCCGAAAGATATCTATGCGGAGCTTGTGAAACCCGCAAATCAGAAAGGGCCTCGTTTCCAGAGGAGACCTGTCAGAGATGAAGGAGATAAAGAGTCTACCTTCAAATTCGACATAATTACTCAGTTGGCTAACATCCCAGCACGAGTAACGCTTTATGAATTGTTGAGACTATCAAAATCAACACGTGAAGCGTTACGAGAGGCCTTGGCAGACTCTGAGTCATTCTTAGCTCAGATAGTCTAGCCGGCTAATGAAGAACAAGATCCTTGCCCCCATTATCATCAAGTGAGGAGGCAGGTCCCACAGATTATCTTCTTTCCAGAAGACATGCAGGTGAGGAATATAAAGCACAACAGGCCTTTATATTTCACCGGATATGTCGGATCCACAAAGGTGGACCGAATCCAGATTGATTCGGGTTCTGCATTAAGCGTCGTGCCCAGAAGCTTGATGCAGCTGTTAGGGATTTCCCTCCATCGTCTGACGCCAACCAACACAACTATATACGGGTTCAACGCCAACAATAGCCGACCCCTTGGAAAAATCCGACTCCGATGTCAAATCGGGGATTTGAGGACAGAGGCTACATGCTACGTCATCGATGCAGACACCTCCTACAACATTTTGTTGGGGCGGCCGTGGATCCATGCTCACATGATAGTCCCGTCGACCCTCCACCAATGCATGAAATATTGCGATGAGGAAGGAGAGGTCCGGACGCTAATTGCCGACAAGCAACCATTCAAAGGATTGGAGAATTACTTCACAGATGCTGCACTCTATAAAACAGCCCATGAAGCCTCCAATGACGATCCTGGCAAACTTCCAAAGTCCGATGATAGTGGCAATGAAGCCGATACCAAGAATGAGCTTCCTGGAGAAGATGACGAGGGTGATTATGAAATCAACCCTCACCTAGATTTTAGTTTAGGCCTGAATAATATAGTGGATGTAATAGAAAGTGAGTGGGTTATTAATGAAAACATAAAGTTAGTCTACGAGCATGCTGTAGCTACTGAGTCTGAACCCTCTTGTACTTCCACTGAAGTGGATGGCCTATCCGAACTTGAAGTTCTGGCGGCATATCATTTGCCACTTAGGTCATCCCTCCTCTCTCCGTCTAAAATAGCTGAGGAAAATGGTTACTACTTTGAAGTGCCTCCTCGCAGAGGATCCCAAAGGCCGATTATGTTCGGTAAGGTAATTACGCCACCCTGGCGAAAGCAAAGCAGCGAAAGTGATGAACAAACATCACCACAATTTCATCTGTACGAACAAAAATCCCGACAGATGATGGAGAAGATGGGCTATAATTTTACCCAGAAGCCGGGATTGAACTTCGGGAAGGGGCGACGGAATCTTATACCCTCGTTCAGACCGAGAGGAAAGAGCCCCGATTATTATCAAAAGACTCGCAGGGGGTTGGGTTATGTATCTACTCCACCTTCATCGCCGCCCAAAGATGAAGACAGTTCTTCGGCCAAGGAAGATACATCTTCACCCAATCATGACTCCGATATAAGTACCGGCGCCTGGTTTTAATCCTTGACAACCAATATGGTTTCAGCCGCACCAGAAAGCGACGAGGAACCAATTGATGTTCAAGACGATTCCTGGGCTAAGCATATGGACACTCTCTGGGATGTCCGTTTTGAGCAGCGTGATCCGCCCACCGAAGACAAATTGATACAAGTCAATATTGGAACGGATGAAAATCCTAAGCCCATCTTTATAAGCGACACGCTAACTCCCTCAGAAAACGAGGAGCTTATATCTCTCATCAAAGAGTATATAAACGTGTTCGCATGGAGTTATGAAGACATGCCCGGTCTTGACCCTCAAATTGCCACACACCGGTTAAATATAAAAGAAGATGCCAAACCTGTTAAACAGCAACAGAGGCGTTTTCGACCGGAGTTGATGGAGGCAATAGTTGCTGAGGTCAGCAAACTTATAAAGTCTGGATTCATTCGTGAAGAACAGCATCCTGATTGGGTTGCCAATATAGTGCCGGTTCGTAAAAAGAATGGTAAAATCTTGATTTGTATCGATTTTCGGGATCTCAACGCTGCTTGTCCCAAGGATGAGTTTCCGCTTCCCATCACCGACGTGATGATAGACAATACTTGTTGTTATGAGAGGATGTCCTTTATGGATGGCTTCTCATGATATAACCAGATTAAGATACACCCGGATTATGAAAAGCATATAGCTTTTAGAACGCCGCTGGGAGTATACTGCTATACGGTGATGCCATTTGGGCTAAACAATGCCGGTGCCACTTATCAACGTGCGATGAGCACTATATTCAAAGAACACCTACGCAAGATAGTAGAGTGTTACGTGGACGACTTGGCGGTCAAAAGCAAGAATAAAGGAGATCACCTTCAGGACTTGAGGACGGTCTTTGATCTCATGAGGAAACATCATTTGAAGATGAATCCCACTAAGTCATTCATGGGGGTGTCGAGTGGGAAGTTCCTTGGATTCATAATAACTTCAAAAGGAATTTTCCTCGACCCTGAAAAGGTAAAAGCAATTAGCGAGATGCCGCCTCCCCGCAATCTTAAAGAATTGAGGGGGTTACAAGGAAAGCTCGCTTATATTCGGCGCTTCATTTCCAACCTATCAGGGCGATGCCAGCCGTTTTCTCGACTTATGAAGAAGGGGGTTTCTTTCGTATGGGATGAGGCATGTCAACAGGCATTTGATGACCTTAAAGAATACCTCACCAAACCTCCCGTTCTTATGGAGCCAGTCTCTGGACAGCCCTTCCTTATATATGTAAGGGCCATGGATAATGCCTTAGGAGCATTACTTGCTCAATATAATGAGCACGGCCATGAACATGCCCTCTATTATCTAAGCAGGACAATGATTGGGGCCGAACAGCGATATACCTCGATTGAAAAAGAATGTTTAGCCCTAGTGTTTGCTATTCAGAAGATGCGACACTATCTTTCTGGGCAGACAATTCATGTCATATCCCGGGTTAATCCCCTGAAAATTCTGATGACAAAACCGAGATCCTTAAATGGCCGGTTGGCGAAATGGGCATTATTGCTGTAACCATATGATATACATTTCGTCCCTCAAAAAGCCACGAAGGGACAGGCAATCGCCGATTTTCTTGCAGACCACCCGATTGGGTCTAATACTAAACAGACGTCAGAGGCCAACACGGTCAGCAAGGAACAACCTTGGCAAATATTCTTTGATGGTGCTGCCAGACGATCTGCTGCTGGAGTGGGGGTTGTGCTTATCTCCCCACATAAACATGTACTTCCTAACGGTTACTCATTAACAGAACCGTGCACAAATAATGTTGCGGAATATAACGCGCTCATTATTGGCCTGAAGATGGCTCTGCAACTGGAGGTGAACTACCTAGAGGTATATGGAGACTCTAAACTCGTCGTCAATCAAATAACGGGTGAGTATGAGGTCAGACATGAAGCCCTCATCCCCTACTATCAGCTAGCCATTGAACTAGCTAGCTATTTTGAGCAATTCTACATCTCTCATATATCTCTTGCCTCGTTAGCAGCAACATTGGCGATCCCGCCAGGAGAGGCTAAAAGCATCACCATTGGAAGCAGAGAGCTCCTCCACCCAGATATGGTTTTCCAAACCAAAGAAGTGTGCCAGGCAGACCTAACTTTGGAACCCCGTGATTGGCGATTTCCATTTGTGGATTATGCTTTACACGGGATACTACCAGAAGATCCAAAGGAAGTCACCTCGATAAAGAGGAAGGCCCAAAGATTTTATTATGACCATAAACTTCAGACTTTATATAGAAAGTCGAGAGATGGTCTGCTGCTACGCTGTATATCAAAAGCAGAAGCAGAAGAAGTGCTGAGAGAAACACACGATGGAGTATGTGGAGCTCATCAGCCCGGTCCAAAACTTGGAGACCGTATAAGAAGGCTGGGATACTACTGGCCAAACATGATCTCGGAAGCAATGGCATACGCTAAACGATGCCATGCATGCCAGATACATGCTAATTTTATTCATCAACCCCAAGAATATTTGCACAATACTATTGCAAGTTGGCCATTTGAAGCATGGGGGATGGATATTGTGGGGCCTATAACTCCCCCGTCATCCAGAGGACATCGGTTTATTCTTGCAATAACCGATTATTTTTCAAAGTGGGCTGAAGCTGTGCCCATGAAAGAAGTGAAGACGGCAGATGTAATCAAGTTCGTCAAGCATCACGTCATTTACCGCTTCGGTGTACCCCAACAGATTATTCATGACAATGGTCCGCAATTCATCAGTCAGGGATTCTTCAGATTCTGCAATAGTTTCAAAATCAAAGACATTGCTTCAACGCCATATAACCCTACAGCTAATGGGTTGGCCGAAGCCTTCAACAAGACGATTATTAAACTCCTTCGAAAGTTCGTCTCTTCTAATAAACGAGATTGGGATGAGAAGCTAGGAGAGTGCCTGTGGGCTTATCGCACCACTGTTCGCACCCCTACAAAATCTACCCCATTCTCTTTGGTCTATAGAAGTGAGGCCGTCTTACCTCTCGAAGTCTAGATTCCTTCATTAAGAGTGGCTTTAGCCACAAAGATGACGACAGAAGAACGCCATCATCAAAGATTGAAAGAATTAGAGAGGCTGAATGAAAAGCGTCTTAGGGCTCAACAATAAATTGAGTTGTATCAAGCCCGAATTTCTCAAATGTTCAATAAGAACGTTAAACCAAGGACATTTAAATAAGGAGACTTGGTTCTGGCCATTAACAGGCCAATGGTTCTAACTCACAAGACAAAGGGTAAATTTGAGCCCAAGTGGGAAGGACCGTTCATTGTGGAGACAGTCTACTCCAGTGGAGCTTATCGCTTGATGAATCAAAACGGCGATAGGATGATGATGCCGATCAATGGCAAATTTCTGAAGAAATACTATGCTTGACATCCCCGGAAGTATAAACCTCCAATTTATCCAAGTTACGCAGTTGAGCACTTGGATTTCTTATATTTTAGTGATATTAAACCAATAAACCTGGTGAGTTCGGTTCTCAAGTTTGAACCACCTCCAGCCTTTCTTAGGCATGCGCAGTTTGGCGCCTCAGACCTAAACCCTGGTGTTTTTGGTTCTCAAGTTTGAACCACCTCCAGTCTTTTCTTAGGCATGCGCAGTTTGGCGCCTCTGACCTAAACCCTGGTGTGTTTGGTTCTCAAGTTTGAACCACCTCCAGTCTTTTCTAAGGCATGCGCAGTTTGGCGCCTCTGACCTAAACCTGGTGTGTTTAGTGTGCCCAGTTCAAGTTACGCGAGAGAGCTTTGAGCCGCCACCTGTTTGGTTCTCAAGTTTGAACCACCACCAGTCTTTTCTTAGGAATGTGCGGTTTGGCGCCTCTGACCTAAACCTGGTGTGCTTAGCTCTCAAGTTTGAGCAGCCTCCAGCCTTTCCTTTAGGCATGCACCATTGAGCGCCTCTGACCTAAAGTTGGTGTGCCTAGTTCAAGTTACGCGAGAGAGCCTTGAACAGCCTCCAATCTTTCCTTTAGGCATGCGCAGTGGATTAGCGCCTCTGACCTAAAAGGTATAAATTACCCAGCGCCAACTAGGCAATGGGGAGAGAACCAGTTTCTCGCCAACCCCTTCATACTGGGGTAAAAAGTATGAATCGCCCAATACCGATAAAGTAAAGGGAAGAGGAAAAGTTTGGCATTTAAGCCCAAATGAAATCCTCGACAACTCACCATGTTGAGTGGAATAACATGGCTAGCCCAACTCAAACGGTAGTTGGTAAAGACTAATCAAATCCGTTGATAGCTGGGAGTTTGCTAAAAATCCCATAAAATCTGACATATTAAACTTTAACTTTTACTTCGGTTCGAGAAATTGTGCATAAACGATACAGAAATAAATCATTTTGACGACAGGTTATTTGTTAGGCAAGCAAATCTGTTTTGAAGCCGACAAATAAAAGAGTCAAAAGAATCATCTTTATTAAAAAGGTGAAGATACAAAAGGAATTTCAAAGAACCATCGAAGGTTATCTCTCTCCTGTTTACGAAGTTCTTATTACAAGGAAAATAAAAGCGTAAAGAGAGAGGAAACTATTGGCCTCCCAGGAGTCTCAATTTGTTTATTGTCTCATCCAAATTTCTGCGATGAGAGGCCTCCACGGTTTGCTGAGCTTGCCTACGCAACTCATCATCACTTATTGCAAGTTGTTGCTGACGAGACTCTTCTATAACACGATTCCTGGCCGTCTCTTCCTGCTGAATCTGCTCCTGCTGGATAAGCAACATCTCCCGCTTCTTGACAGACTCTCCTAATCGGAGTTCATTTTCTATCAAGATGGCCCGAGCCCTGGCAATGGCCTCCTGGGCCCTAGAGATGGCCGCCTGACTTTCCCCAATGTCAGAGTCCACCCTCCGCAGGTCGCCGAGAACGGATTCCCGACTGGCCTGGAGCTCTGTCAGCTCCTGAGACCATCTCTCCTCCTGCTGCCTTAAAGTATTTCTTCGAGATAAGGATTCTGCCCGAAGCCGCGCCAACTCTATCTCAGTGATCTCCTCCACATCCGCCTGACGGAGTGTGTGTAGCGTGGTCACCTGCTCTTCTAAGGCTGCAAGGCGGGCACGGTATAGAGCTGCTCGATCTTGTCCACCGAATTCTTCAATATTCCCTAGATAGCGGAGTAACAGTGGACGTGCGAAGTTGAAGAAATCGTAACCAGCAAGAACCATCTCGACACATCTTCTCAACAAACATATAAAATCCTCGACAGTGAGGCTGAAAAGTTCTTCAAGAGGATTTGCAGTGTCGGTAGGCAAAGCAGGTAATGCTAAGGAAGGTGTCGTAGGTAAGGGAGCAATAGTTGCTGGAATTGGGGAAGAAGAAGCCCGTCCCTGCATTAAACTCATAATATGGGGGACCAGTAGAGCCAGTGCAGATCTGGAGGAGCTGGAGACCCCAGACGAAGTACCGTCAGTACAGATCACTTGGGTACCCCCACCAACAGGAAGAGAAGATGGGATCACTTCGCCTGAAACTCCTCCGGTGGGAGAAGCATCTTCGAATGAGAATTTCAAATTCTCCTCCTCTCCTGCTGGAAGACTTGAAGCCGGGGGAGTTGCAGGTGTCTCAGCAGCCATGACAACAGATGACATTAGAATCGCTGGCTGAGAAACAGAAGGCACGCCAACGACCATAGGAAATGTCTCAGTGGAGTAGACTAGCGTTGGAGATGGCATGCTAGGAGACGGTGTGGCCTCCTTAGCAGCAGCTGCGATAATGACTTCTGTTCTCTCATCGCTCCCCAGTTCATCAATAAGGGGAATTGAAGAAGGAACAAAGACAGGAGCCGACGTGGAGTAATCAGCCGCAAACTCGCCAGCAGAGCTACCCACACCACCAACGGAGCCGGAATGGTCCATCTTGTCATCAGACTCTATCTGGGTAGTCGAGTGCATCGGCGAAAGGAGTTGACCACCTGCATTTTAAAGAAACAAGAAGAGTGGTGATACAATAAAATAATAATGGGTAAAAGGTAAAACGCTAAGAGCTATACCTGGGGATACAAGTCTAGTTGTCGGACTTGAAGGGGGAGCCGTTGAAGTTTCCAACAACGTTCCAGTCTCGCTATCCGAAGGTTGTGCCACAGGTTGTACAGCAGGCTCTACAGACGGAGGACCCGAAACCTCAGTGACACTTGGAGCTTTAGCAGGTTCATCCTCCCTTGCTGAAACTGGGGGTAGAGCTGAAGCCAACAAGTCTGAAGTAAGTTTGACAGCCACTTCTTGGGGGGCTATCAAAGTCTCCTGCCCCAACTTTTGCTTCTTACCGGGCCTTTTCTTTAAGGCACCGCGGCGTTTGAGAGATGGACTCCAGGGACGAATGGCGACAGGCTGGGGAGCTCCTCCAGTACCAGTATTATCATCGTTATCACCGGCATCATCGTCGTCAGACTCGCTGGCGTCTGAAGGCTCAGCCGCGGCGCCAAGGAATTCTTCCATCCCTTTTATTCTCACCCTCGAAGCACCTTGGCGGCTAATGTAGAGAGCTTCAATCTCTTTGTAGCAACTGCGATTAAGAGAGAAGCCAGGAACATCAGCATTTGCAATACTGAACCAGTTGCAAAAGCAGAGTGTTGTGGCCAGTTCTGGTGTCTTCTGGGGCAAGGAGAATTCAGCCTCGGTTCCACCCGCTGCAAAATAGAACCAGCCACGAGCGCCTTCATATAAGTTCCCCTCGTAGGCAAGATCTTTATTTGGATTGCCCACATAAAGTTGGGAATATCCAAACTGGCGAGTAAAGCGACTTGGAGTGTACGGCTCAATCAGACACCTGACATCCCGCCGATATACCAAGTGCCCAGGTTGAATGTTGAGGAGCCACCAGAACGCTCCTGCAAATAAAATAGTGAACTTATCTGCTCCTACGGCGTCCTTCAGCCTCATTCCATATCCTCCGTCGGGAAAGTCAGGGAAACACCGGAACATCTAATAATTCTGAAAACTACGAAGAGTCTTCCGAATCTGGGACATATAATTGTGAGTCCATGAAGAGCGTTCATACAGCTCTACAAAGAAGCACTTTTCGCCTGAACGACGCTCTGGTGCACTCATTAAAGATGGACAATGCAAGATGAGCCACGCCATTAAATAGGTGTAGGGCAGCTCCACCCTAGGGTTTAGAGTTTTCGGCTGGGCAGTCTCTTTTGACTTGCCATTTCCTTTCCCCTTGACCTTAATAGTGGGGAGGAAATCACGACATAGCACCCTCAGTCCATACTGTAAATTGCATACCATGGCGGGAAGAAGTCCAAGGGGTCGGCCATATGCGAGAAGAACCGCTGGATATACCACGGTCACTGCAATTGCTCCTTTGGGCAACGACGGCACGACACATTTCTTCAGCCACAGCATCAGAAATCCAGCAATGAGACCTCTGTTGGAGATCAGAAACTGGGCTTGATAATGGTAGCTCTTGAATGAAGTGCCGGGATCATATCCGTTCTCATTGGAGTCTGTAGTATAATACAGACGGTAATGGCCCCTGGCTACACGTTGGTCAATCTCTGGGATGGGGACAGGAGAATGACCATGGATAGTGGCCGAGCTATCCTTAGAGTTTAAATTGGCAAAGAGATACTCGGCCCATTTCTTATGACCGATACCGTGATTACGCGCACCCGTCAAGTCAGCGCAAATATGATAGTGGCACATCATCTCCTAGTATGTGGCATAGATGCGCTCATCCTTAGCCATCAACATGTTTAACTCCTCGGTGGAAGGGATGTATTCTTCATAGGGGATTTCACCCATGGAAAGCCCGAAAACCTCGAACATCTCGTGGAGAGCGAACCCTAGCTCACCCACTGGTGTAAAGAGAGTGCAAGTCTCAGGGTTATACATCTCCAGGAGGTAGTAAAAGTGATAAGCACTCTGGGGAAACCCGAATTGGACATTCCTGATGGCTTTATACAAGCCAATATCCTTTAAGATGGGCTCGTGGGAATCCAGCATGTACTGAACGAGGCGGGCCCACCACATATTGTTAGAGGAGTAGATCCAGCCAGGCATTCTGAAATCACTAGCCGGGTATTGACCATCTCTTGCCAAGAACTCTGTCAAGAAAGTTCGGGCACGAGAGGGGACTTCTCCCACTGGAAGCTCTTTGCCAAATCGGCCTGGAAGCAAACCAGTAATGCATCTGGGGGCACCATCCTGATAGGGGCCTTGTGCACCAAATTTGCCTGTTGGGACGCCGTCCTGTACTTGAGTCAAGCCCCACTTTAATTCTCGAGGCATCGCCAGCCTCTGAAGATAGACCAAAGGATAGCCACGACTCATTCTGGGCAAAAACATTAAAGCTTCGCCCGAGTTATAGAGTCACTCGCACTCTTCTTCAAAGAGGATCTCATCTGATTGATCCATTTGGTCTCCGAAGAGGAATGCGGACTTCTCCATCGCCTTTCTGTTCACATCTTCAAAAGCCGCATCAGTTATGATCTCCCTCGCAGTGGTAGGGTGATACTTGATCAACTTCTCCTTGTGATCCTTCGGGTCTGGCTTGTACGAGGGCAAGATGGTAGTGAAACGGAATTGGTCTGAAGGATCAGAGCCTCCAGCGAAGCCAAAGTAGTTCCTGTGAGCAAAGGGCTCCATCGAATACCCTACTGCACAAAGGAGTACCAGAGTTAGAGAAGTTTCTCTAAGGCAGAAAATTTCTCTAAGTATGGACGCGCGAACCTAAAAATTAGAATGTGCGAAGCTAAAAATAGCGCCGCGCGAAGCTAAAAATTAGACCGCGCAGAAGTTAAAATAGCCTCGCGTTTCTACGCGACTGCTAATTAAAAGAGCCTCGCGTTTCTACGCGATTGCTGCTTAAAATAGCCTCGCGTTTCTACGCGATTGCTGCTTAAAATAACCTCGCGTTTCTACGCGATTGCTGCTCAAAAGAGCCTCGCGTTTCTACGCGATTGCTGCTTAAAATAGCCTCACGTTTCTACGCGACTGCTACTTAAAATAGCCTCGCGCCTCAGCGCGATTGCTATTCCAAATAGCCTCGCGCCTCAGCGCGATTGCTATTCCAAATAGCCCCACGCTTCAAAACGCGAGGATGACGCGATAACTTCGCGTGAGAAGAAAGCCGGAGGCTTTTCTTCTTCTCCAAGCCATACGACCGGAGTACGGCGATCTCGCTGATGAAAGGAATAGTTGCTAGTTAAAATCAAACCAAATCACTCTAAAAATTTCCTAAAGAGTCTCGATAGAGAGATCTTTACCCCCAATGGGCGAAATGTGGGCCGGCGTGTCGCCGCCATGGCCGCTGCCACCACTGCTTGCCTCAGCCGCCGATGATGGAGCTGCGCGGGAAGTAGCACGAGTCTTGGGCGCCATTACTTGCGGAAATTGAGTGAAATCGACGGGAGATTTGGAGAAAACCGGTCGGAGAATGCTCGGGTCGCCTGAGCTCTAATCGCCTTAACCTCTGAGATTTCTAGAAAATTCTCAAGTAAAGTGAGTAGAGATTTCATTTAAATGAGGGAAACCGCCTCTTGGAATTCGGCGCGAATTTCGGAGAAAATGACTGATCAGTTACTCTCCAGAAACGCGGTGCTATTAGCCTCGCGTAATGAGAAAAAAAAAGCAGTGCCATTAACTCCGCGCTACTCTGCGCAACTCTACGAAACGCGAAGATACCTTGGTATTTTAACTTCGCGTTCTCATGAAGAACTTGGATTTTTGGCCAAGTTAAGATGATCCTTACTCTATCAAATCAGTATTAATGATCTAAGTTACGCAGAAGAGCCTTAGATTATTTTACCAAAATTATTGACCATCTGTTTGTTGTGCAAGCAAAATCATTGAAGCCAACAGATAGAGAGGAAAATAATTTGCCTTTATTCATAAAGGAAGAGATTACAAAGAGGGAGTTCTAGCTCCCCCAAAAGCTTGTACATGATCATCAACTCATCAATAACTTAACGGTGAGATTTTTCTACGGGGTGTTGAAGCTCAGTTCCCTGGTTCACATGCAAAAGATCTCCTCTGCAAATGTCAGCTTAGATCTATCATCTGAAATGAAGCACGAGAGGAAAGGGAAGTGCCGCAAGCCCTTACTTGAGCTTGTAGCTCCTTCAAAGGTTTACCTCTAGGAACCAGAGCTTGAAACCTGCAACTATATTATAAATCATATGCTTCTGGCTTCCTTAGAGTTACTTTTGCTGGTGAAGATCGATAGACCCGCATACACTCCTCTTCAGAAAGGATTGGACTTACTACAAAAGGAACAGAGTTTCCAAAAGTGTGAAAATGCGGAGCTAAACTAACTCCGCGTGCAGTTGAAGAAATAGCCTCGCACTTCAAACGCAGAGGATGACGCGATGACTTCGCGTAAAAGTGGGACAGAGTTTCTCTATGTTGTTTCCTTCTCTTTCTAAAGCGACTGCTAATCAAAGATAGCCTCGCAGATTCCTCGCGACTGCTAATCAAAAATAGCCTCGCAGATTCCTCGCGACTGCTAATCAAAGATAGCCTCGCGGATTCATCACGACTGCTAATCAAAGATAGCCTCGCGGATTCATCGCGACTACTAGTCAGAAATAGCCCCGCGTTTCAAGCGCAGGGATGACGCGATAACTTCGCGTAGAGAAAGAACAGAGTTCCTCTCTGTCTTCTTCTTCTCCTTTGAGCCTTACGGCCGGAGAACGGCGGTCTCGCCGACAAGGTAAACAATTGTCCAAGAGTTAAGATTTTTACCTTCAGAAGACGCTGCATAGACTGGTTCACCGTCGCGTTTACTTCCATGGCCGCTGCTATTTACGCCGGCCAACTCGCGTAAAGCCAAACTCTTCTGGAGCGACATCTTAATAATGAAAATCTATGGAGAGTTAAAGGGAGATCAATTGAAGGTCGCTCATTGGCATCGCTCACTCTATTGCCGGAGTTGCCCGAGCTCTGAGCTTTGCAGGCACTCTCAGAAAATTCTGCGGGTGAAGTGAAGAGGAAGATGACCCGGGAGCCCTATTTAAATGAGATTTCCGACGCTTGGTATTCGGCGTAGAAATTCAGGGTAATTAATGACATAATTACTCATTTCACTGAAGACGAAGTGAAGCTGATTTGCTCCGCGTAGGCGAGCATAACGCGAGATAGACTTGGTATTCTAACTCCGCGTTTCAGTTTAAGTATCCAAAGTATTTCGAAATTTGCTAAATTCTAAGCCATTTCGAAAACTTTGGAGGGGGTTCTGTTGGCAGTGAAAATTTCTAAGTAAATAGAGTTTTCCACAACAGAACGCGGAGCTAATCCATAGCTCCGCGTTTGGCTATTTTTAGCCTCGCGTTTGAGTAAACGCAGAGATGTTTGAAAGCTCCGCATTAGCTCCGCGCACTGGTTATTTAGCGCCGCGTTTTGATGCGATTAAAGCTCCGCGTGAGCAGATAACTAGAATCTCAAATTGATTGAGATTATTATTTATGCTTATCTAAGATACCTAAATTAAGTCCAATCAGAATTCTAAATCAAGAGATTTAAATCAAAACTAAGATATTTGATTGGAATCCTTGATGCGAGTAAATTCTATTCAAATAGAAACTCTCTCAAATCTTCCCGGGGCTATAAATACCTTCCTGGTGAAACCCTAGGGGTCTTTCTTTTGGCTTTTGGTCTTCTTCTTTCTTTTCGGCAATTCATAGATCATCTTCTTCCTTCTTCTCAGCTGAGTTGATCCTTCGGCAAATCAAGTACGCGAGAGAGCCTTGAAACCTTTTTGTGATCATATTGTCTTGGAGAATTCAAGTACGCGAGAGAGCCTTGAGTTCGGAAAAGACAGAGAAGAAGATCGTCTACAGTCAGCCGATTTCTTTGAAAGATAAGAAGTTCGACGTACTGATCGTCAACAGGAACTATTATAGATCCCATCGCCACTGATCCCACGATTATTGTAAAAGAGAGAGATTGAAATATAAAATCCTCTCGTTTGTTCTCTTTTTATCTTGTTCACTTTCATTATAATCTAAGCTGTATTCGATAGAAGGGAGCAAAGGAAATTCTGCTGCGAATAAACTGGCGACCACAGTGGGAACCATCTCTTTCACTGATGAAGAGATTGTGGCGCAATCGGAAGTCGACATGATCGGATCTGAAGTAGACACGCTGGTTGTAGAAATCGACCAGCAGAAGTACGAGGAGTTCCTCTCCTCCGGATCAGGTGACTTGGATGAGACACGGCACTATCGCCGTATGTACTCCAATGCCCGAGTGACGGGTAGAAAGGTATCCACCGAGAGACGGGGATCCTTAGAGACTGCGGTTATAGCGCCGGAGTCCACACAAGAAGTCCTAGCCGAGGAGAAGCTTCTGACGGCCGAAGAAGACCTGGAAACTGGATTGACCAGAACCCAACTCCGAAACAGGAACCGGAGAGCGAGGCGTAAAGCCCTCAAAGCCCGCCTTGGACGCGGAGCTAACACCAGAGGACGCGAGGCTATGGTCCCTCGCAAATTGGCTCGCGCTACCCGCGAGACTAGTCTCTACCGCGTTAAACGCGAAGATACAACTTGCCTTAAAAGCAAGGAAAATTCAGCGTGTGATTTTCCACGCGAGGCTATTACTGAGCCTAGCGAGAGATGCGAAGCCAGTAAGGGTTGCGCTAGTCGCAGAATACCCAACACTCGCGAGTTACGCGAGCATAAAAATTCTTCAAAACCAGCGTGTGATTTTTCACGCGAGGCTATTACTGAGCCTAGCGAGAGACGCGAAGCCAGTAAGGGTTGCGCTAGTCGCAGAATACCCAACACTCGCGAGTTACGCGAGTATAAAAATTCTTCAAAACCAGCGTGTGATATTCCGCCCGAGGCTGATACTGAGCCAAGCGAGAGACGCGAGGCCAGTACTGGTTGTGAGAAACGCAAGACTTATGACACTCGCGAGAGACGCGAGGACGATTGGCAAATAGTTGTTAGTCGTAAAAATCGTGCTAGGCGCGAAGCTATGATCTGCGTTAAACGCGAAGATAAGCCAGCGTGCAAGAACTTCCCTTCACGCGAGGCAACTATCCCAGAAGCTAAACTTCTGAAGACTCACCAAGCCAGCGAGAGACGCGAGGCTAGTGTGGATAAGCGCGGAGCTATTCTTCAGACCCGCAATGTGAAACGCGAGGCTATTCCTAAGCCCCGCGAAGATTGGCCCGACCCCAGAGTCAGGGTTGATTAGTCAAAGAAGCTTCAATGGGTTCCCAGACCTTCTCAAGAGTTGAATGGACCACCTGACTCCACGGCTAAAGGCGCTGATCTCAGGGAGTACCTCTCCAAGAAGAGAGGCATAGACCAACTTCAAGTTGAACCTGTCTGTCATTGCCAGCAACTTGTGACGACAGTATCTGTCGTAATGGACAACTGCGGCTGCAGCAAGAGCAGGGTATCAGTGTTTGACCGGTTATCTGAGACGGACAACAACCCAAGCTGGACATTTGGTGGGAAATGACCACATTATGACCAAGATTTTTGCAAGTATTTTGCGAGGGCCTGCCTTTACCTGGTTCATGCAGTTGCCCCCAGGTACCATTAATACTTGGTTAGATGTAGAGAAATTATTTCTCTCACGTTTCTTTGAGGATGATACCGAGATTACGGTTCATTCCCTCCTTGCAACCAGACAAGGAGAACAAGAAACGGTCAAAGATTTCATAGAAAGGTTCCGGGAGAAGTCCGTGCATTGCAAACACGGAATGACCCAGGAAACTCTTGTCGAAACTTGTCGACACAACCTTAAGACCAATGTGCTCCTCAAAATGGGGGCCGTAGAGTCTAAGACATGGAGGGACCTGCTCAAACAAGGAGAGCAAGCTGAAGACTTGATTCGCCGAGTTGAAGAGTCCCGTGGGACAAGAAGTGCTGGGGATAGTAAGTCATATACTCAAAACAACAACAATAAGAATAAAGGGAAAGCAGCGATGTCGTCAGAAGCTGCTCCTCCGAAAACCAGTCCTCCGTCGGAGCCGACGCCTCAAGGTCAGCAAGGATCAAGGCAAAGTAGACCGCAGCAAGAAAGGAATTACACTTTTAAGGAGGAACAGACGCCTATCCTCTTTCACTTGCTCCAAAAGAAAGGAATGTTGAAGCTTCTGAAAAATAAGAAGTCAAAAGACGCTGGCAGAACTAAAGATCCTAACTATTGTCTCTATCACCGGAATGTGGGGCATCCTACTAGGGATTGTTTTCCCCTTAAGAACAGAATCCAAGCACTAATAGAAGCTGGAGTTCTGATGCTTAAAGAAGAGCAGAAGAAGGTCATGGCCAATATGGCAACCATAGTGGTTGGAACCCATAAGTTCCCCGCAGGAGTGACCCCAATCCCTAAAGGTAAGATGGTTACGAATAATCTCGACCCTCACAACAAAGCCCAAGAAGGACTTGTTCCTGTGACGACCCAAAAGGGGGAAGTCATGTGGGTTCATCCCGATTTGATAGAGGATGAGCAATGGACTACTACAGGAAGTCAAGAGAAGAAGCGGGCTGTTAATGCCATCTCTGCGGATATAAAAGAAGAATATATAGTTTCGGGAACCTTCACAAGTTCTGAAGAAGAGCCCGAAACTATGGCCACTCATCAAGATGGGGCAGGCCCTTCCGGTACCCGATCCGGGAAGACATATCTTAAGGACTACACTAGAGTAGATCCGAAAGATATCTATGCGGAGCTTGTGAAACCCGCAAATTAGAAAGGGCCTCGTTTCCAGAAGAGACCTGCCAGAGATGAAGGAGATAAAGAGTCTACCTTCAAATTTGACATAATTACTCAGCTGGCCAATATCCCAGCACGAGTAACGCTTTATGAATTGTTGAGACTATCAAAATCAACACGTGAAGCGTTACGAGAGGCCTTGGCAGACTCTGAGTCATTCTTAGCTCAGATAGTCTAGCCGGCTAATGAAGAACAAGATCCTTGCCCCCATTGTCATCAAGTGAGGAGGCAGGTCCCACAGATTATCTTCTCTTCAGAAGACATGCAGGTGAGGAATATAAAGCACAACAGGCCTTTATATTTCACCGGATATGTCGGATCCACAAAGGTGGACCGAATCCAGATTGATCCGGGTTCTGCATTAAGCGTCGTGCCCAGAAGCTTGATGCAGCTGTTAGGGATTTTCCTCCATCGTCTGACGCCAACCAACACAACTATATACGGGTTCAACGCCAACAATAGCCGGCCCCTTGGAAAAATCCGACTCCGATGTCAAATCGGGGATTTGAGGACAGAGGCTACATGCTACGTCATCGATGCAGACACCTCCTACAACATTTTGTTGGGGCGGTCGTGGATCCATGCTCACATGATAGTCCCGTCGACCCTCCACCAATGCATGAAATATTGCGATGAGGAAGGAGAGGTCCGGACTCTAATTGCCGACAAGTAACCATTCAAAGGATTGGAAAATTACTTCACAGATGCTGCACTCTATAAACCAGCCCATGAAGCCTCCAATGACGATCCTGGCAAACTTCCAAAGCCCGATGATAGTGGCAATGAAGCCGACACCGAGAATGAGCTTTCTGGAGAAGATGACGAGGGTGATTATGAAATCAACCCTCACCTAGATTTTAGTTTAGGCCTGAATAATATAGTGGATGTAATAGAAAGTGAGTGGGTTATTAATGAAGACATAAAGTTAGTCTACGAGCATGCTGTAGCTACTGAATCTGAACCCTCTTGTACTTCCACTGAAGTGGATGGCCTATCCGAACTTGAAGTTCTGGAGGCATATCATTTGCCACTTAGGTCATCCCTCCTCTCTCAGTCTAAAATAGCTGAGGAAAAAGGTCACTACTTTGAAGTGCCTCCTCGCAGAGGATCCCAAAGGCCGGTTATGTTCAGTAAGGTAATTACGTCACCCCGGCGAAAGCAAAGCAGCGAAAGTGATGAACAAACATCACCACAATTTCATCTATACGAACAAAAATCCCAACAGATGATGGAGAAGATGGGCTATAATTTTACCAAGAAGCCGGGATTGAACTTCGGGAAGGGGCGATGGAATCTTATACCCTCGTTCAGACCGAGAGGAAAGATCCCCGATTATTATCAAAAGACTCGCAGGGGGTTGGGTTATGTATCTACTCCACCTTCATCACCGCCCAAAGATGAAGAGAGTTCTTCAGCCAAGGAAGATACATCTTCACCCAATCATGACTCGGATATAAGTACCGGCGCCTGGTTTTAATCCTTGACAACCAATATGGTTTCAGCCACACCAGAAAGCGACGAGGAACCAATTGATATTCAAGACGATTCCTGGGCTAAGCATATGGACACTCTCTGGGATGTCCGCTTTGAGCAGCGTGATCCGCCCACCAAAGACAAATTGATACAAGTCAATATGGGAACGGATGAAAATCCTAAACCCATCTTTATAAGCGACACGCTAACTCCCTCAGAAAACGAGGAGCTTATATCTCTCATCAAAGAGTATATAGATGTGTTCGCATGGAGTTATGAAGACATGCCCGGTCTTGACCCTCAAATTGCCACACACCGGTTAAACATAAAAGAAGATGCCAAACCTGTTAAACAGCAACAGAGGCGTTTTCGACCGGAGTTGATGGAGGCAATAGTTGCTGAGGTCAACAAACTTATAAAGTCTGGATTCATTCGTGAAGAACAGCATCCTGATTGGGTTGCTAATATAGTGCCGGTTCGTAAAAAGAATGGTAAAATTCGGATTTGTATCGATTTTCGGGATCTCAACGTTGCTTGTCCCAAGGATGAGTTTCCACTTCCCATCACCGACGTGATGATAGACAATACTTGTGGTTATGAGAGGATGTCCTTTATGGATGGCTTCTCATGATATAACCAGATTAAGATGCACCCGGATGATGAAAAGCATACAGCTTTCAGAACGCCGCTGGGAGTATACTGCTACACGGTGATGCCATTTGGGCTAAACAATGCCGGTGCCACTTATCAACGTGCGATGAGCACTATATTCAAAGAACACCTACGCAAGATAGTAGAGTGTTATGTGGACGACTTGGCGGTCAAAAGCAAGAATAAAGGAGATCACCTTCAGGACTTGAGGACGGTCTTTGATCTCATGAGGAAACATCATTTGAAGATGAATCCCACTAAGTCATTCATGGGGGTGTCGAGTGGGAAGTTCCTTGGATTCATAATAACTTCAAAAGGAATTTTCCTCGACCCTGAAAAGGTAAAAGCAATTAGCGAGATGCCGCCTCCCCGCAATCTTAAAGAATTGAGGGGGTTACAAGGAAAGTTCGCTTATATTCGGCGCTTCATTTCCAACCTATCAGGGCGATGCCAGCCGTTTTCTCGACTTATGAAGAAGGGTTTTCTTTCGTATGGGATGAGGCATGTCAACAGGCATTTGATGACCTTAAAGAATACCTCACCAAACCTCCCGTTCTTATGGAGCCAGTCCCTGGGCAGCCCTTCCTTATATATGTAAGAGCCATGGATAATGCCTTAGGAGCATTACTTGCTCAATATAATGAGCACGGCCATGAACATGCCCTCTATTATCTAAGCAGGACAATGATTGGGGCCGAACAACGGTATACCTCGATTGAAAAAGAATGCTTAGCCCTAGTGTTTGTATTCAGAAGATGCGACACTATCTTTCTGGGCAGACAATTCATGTCATATCCCGGGTTAATCCCCTGAAAATTCTGATGACAAAACAGGGATCCTTAAATGGCCGGTAGGCGAAATGGCATTATTGCTGTAACCATATGATATACATTTCGTCCCTCAAAAATCCACGAAGGGACAGGCAATCGCCGATTTTCTTGCAGACCACCCGATTGGGTCTAATACTAAACAGACGTCAGAGGCCAACACGGTCAGCAAGGAACAACCTTGGCAAATGTTCTTTGATAGTGCTGCCAGACGATCTGCTGCTGGAGTGGGGGTTGTGCTTATCTCCCCACATAAACATGTACTTCCTAACGGTTACTCATTAACAGAACCGTGCACAAATAATGTCGCGGAATATAACGCGCTCATTATTGGCCTGAAGATGGCTCTGCAACTGGGGGTGAACTACCTAGAGGGATATGGAGACTCTAAACTCGTCGTCAATCAAATAACGGGTGAGTATGAGGTCATACATGAAGCCCTCATCTCCTACTATCAGCTAGCCATTGAACTAGCTAGCTATTTTGAGCAATTCTACATCTCTTATATATCTCGAAATGAGAATGTGTATGCCGACGCTGTTGCCTCATTAGCAGCAACATTGGCGATCCCGCCAGGAGAGGCTAAAAGCATCACTATTGGAAGCAGAGAGCTCCTCCACCCAGATATGGTTTTCCAAACCAAAGAAGTGTGCCAGGCAGACCTAACTTTGGAACCCCGTGATTGGCGATTTCTATTTGTGGATTATACTTTACACAAGATACTACCAGAAGATCCAAAGGAGCCACCTCGATAAAGAGAAAGACCCAAAGATTTTATTATGACCATAAACTTCAGATTTTATATAGAAAGTCGAGAGATGGTCTGCTGCTACGCTGTATATCAAAAGCAGAAGCAGAAGAAGTGCTGAGAGAAACACACGATGGAGTATGTGGAGCTCATCAGGCCGGTCCAAAACATGGAGACCGTATAAGAAGGCTGGGATACTACTGGCCGAACATGATCTCGGAAGCAATGGCATACGCTAAACGATGCCATGCATGCCAGATACATGCTAATTTTATTCATCAACCCCAAGAATATTTGCACAATACTATTGCAAGTTGGCCATTTGAAGCATGGGGGATGGATATTGTGGGGCCTATAACTCCCCCGTCATCCAGAGGACATCGGTTTATTCTTGCAATAACCGATTATTTTTCAAAGTGAGCCGAAGCTGTGCCCATGAAAGAAGTGAAGACGGCAGATGTAATCAAGTTCGTCAAGCATCACGTCATTTACCGCTTCGGTGTACCCCGACGGATTATTCATGACAATGGTCCGCAATTCATCAGTCAGGGATTCTTCAGATTCTGCAATAGGTTCAGAATCAAAGACATTGCTTCAACGCCATATAACCCTACAGCTAATGGGTTGGCCGAAGCCTTCAACAAGACGATTATTAAACTCCTTCGGAAGTTCGTCTCTTCTAATAAACAAGATTGGGATGAGAAGCTAGGAGAGTGCCTGTGGGCTTATCGCACCACTGTTCGCACCCCTACAAAAGCTACTCCTTTCTCTTTGGTCTATGGAAGTGAGGTCGTCTTACCTCTCGAAGTCCAGATTCCTTCATTAAGAGTGGCTTTAGCCACAAAGATGACGATAGAAGAACGCCATCATCAAAGATTGAAAGAATTAGAGGCGCTGAATGAAAAGTGTTTTAGGGCTCAACAATAAATTGAGTTGTATCAAGCCCGAATTTCTCAAACGTTCAATAAGAACATTAAACCAAGGACCTTTAAATAAGGAGACTTGGTTCTGGCCATTAAAAAGCCAATGGTTCTAACTCACAAGACAAAGGGTAAATTTGAACCCAAGTGGGAAGGACCATTCATTGTGGAGACAGTCTACTCCAGTGGAGCTTATCGCTTGATGAATCAAAACGGCGATAGGATGGTGATGCCGATCAATGGCAAATTTCTGAAGAAATACAATGCTTGACATCCCCGGAAGTATAAACCTCCAATTTATCCAAGTTACGCAGATGAGCACTTGGATTTCTTCTATTTTAGTGATATTAAACCAATAAACCTGGTGAGTTCGGTTCTCAAGTTTGAACCACCTCCAGCCTTTCTTAGGCATGCACAGTTTGGCGCCTCTGACCTAAACCCTGGTGTGTTTGGTTCTCAAGTTTGAACCACCTCCAGTCTTTTCTTAGGCATGCGCAGTTTGGCACCTCTGACCTAAACCCTGGTGTGTTTGGTTCTCAAGTTTGAACCACCTCCAGTCTTTTCTTAGGCATGCGCAGTTTGGCACCTCTGACCTAAACCCTGGTGTGTTTGGTTCTCAAGTTTGAACCACCTCCAGTCTTTTCTTAGGCATGCGCAGTTTGGCGTCTCTGACCTAAAGCTAGTGTGTTTGGTGTGCCCAGTTCAAGTTACGCGAGAGAGCCTTGAACCGCCACTTGTTTGGTTCTCAAGTTTGAACCACCACCAGTCTTTTCTTAGGCATGCGCGGTTTGGCGCCTCTGACCTAAACCTGGTGTGCTTAGCTCTCAAGTTTGAGCAGCCTCCAGCCTTTCCTTTAGGCATGCGCCATTGAGCGCCTCTAACCTAAAGTTGGTGTGCCCAGTTCAAGTTACGCGAGAGAGTCTTGAACAGCCTCCAATCTTTCCTTTAGGCATGCGCAGTGGATTAGCGCCTCTGACCTAAAAGGTATAAATTACCCAGCGCCAACTAGGCAATGGGGAGAGAACCAGTTTCTCGCCAACCCCTTCATACTGGGGTAAAAAGTATGAATCGCCCAATACCGATAAAGTAAAGGGAAGAGGAAAGGTTTGGCATTTAAGCCCAAACAAAATCCTCGACAACTCACCATGTTGAGAGGAATAACATGGCTAGCCCAACTCAAACGGTAGTTGGTAAAGGCTAATCAAATCCGTTGATAGCTGGGAGTTTGCTAAAAATCCCATAAAATCTGACATATTAAACTTTAACTTTTACTTCGGTTCGAGAAATTGTGCATAAACGATACAGAGATAAATCATTTTGACGACAGGTTATTTGTTGGGCAAGCAAATCTGTTTTGAAGCCGACAAATAAAAGAGTCAAAAGAATCATCTTTATTAAAAAGGTGAAGATGCAAAAGGAATTTCAAAGAACCATCGAAGGTTATCTCTCTCCTGTTTACGAAGTTCTTATTACAAGGAAAATAAAAGCATAAAGAGAGAGGAAACTATTGGCCTCCCAGGAGTCTCAATTTGTTTATTGTCTCATCCAAATTTCTGCGATGAGAGGCCTCCACGGTTTGCTGAGCTTGCCTACGCAACTCATCATCACTTATTGCAAGTTGTTGCTGACGAGACTCTTCTATAGCATGATTCCTGGCCGTCTCTTCCTGCTGAATCTGCTCCTGCTGGATAAGCAACATCTCCCGCTTCTTGACAGACTCTCCTAATCGGAGTTCATTTTCTATCAAGATGGCCCGAGCCCTGGCAATGGCCTCCTGGGCCCTAGAGATGGCCGCCTGACTTTCCCCAATGTCAGAGTCCACCCTCCGCAGGTCGCCGAGAACGGATTCCCGACTGGCCTGGAGCTCTATCAGCTCCTGAGACCATCTCTCCTCCTGCTGCCTTAAAGTATTTCTTCGAGATAAGGATTCTGCCCGAAGCCGCGCCAACTCTATCTCAGTGATCGCCTCCACATCCGCCTGACGGAGTGTGTGTAGCGTGGTCACCTGCTCTTCTAAGGCTGCAAGGCGGGCCCGGTATAGAGCTGCTCGATCTTGTCCACCGAATTCTTCAATATTCCCTAGATAGCGGAGTAACAGTGGACGTGCGAAGTTGAAGAAATTGTAACCAGCAAGAACCATCTCGACACATCTTCTCAACAAACACATAAAATCCTCGACAGTGAAGCTGAAAAGTTCTTCAAGAGGATTTGCAGTGTCGGTAGGCAAAGCAGGTAATGCCAAGGAAGGTGTCGTAGGCAAGGGAGCAATAGTTGCTGGAATTGGGGAAGAAGAAGCCCGTCCCTGTATTAAACTCATAATATGGGGGACCAGTAGAGCCAGTGCAGATCTGGAGGAGCTGGAGACCCCAGACGAAGTACCGTCAATACAGATCACTTGGGTACCCCCACCAACAGGAAGAGAAGATGGGATCACTTCGCCTGAAGCTCCTCCGGTGGGAGAAACATCTTCGAATGAGAATTTCAAGTTCTCCTCCTCTCCTGCTGGAAGACTTGAAGCCGGGGGAGTTGCAGGTGTCTCAGCAGCCATGACAACAGATGACGTTAGAATCGCTGGCTGAGAAACAGAAGGCACGCCAACGACCGTAGGAAATGTCTCAGTGGAGTAGACTGGCGTTGGAGATGGCATGCTAGGAGACGGTGTGGCCTCCTTAGCAACAGCTGCGATAATGACTTTTGTTCTCTCATCGCTCCCCAGTTCATCAATCGGGGGAATTGAAGAAGGAACAGAGACAGGAGCCGGCATGGAGTAATCAGCCACAAACTCGCCAGCAGAGCTACCCACACCACTAACGGAGCCGGAATGGTCCATCTTGTCATCAAACTCTATCTGGGTAGTCGAGTGCATCGGCGAAAGGAGTTGACCACCTGCATTTTAAAGAAACAAGAAGAGTGGTGTTACAGTAAAATAATAATGGGTAAAAGGTAAAACGCTAAGAGCTATACCTGGGGATACAAGTCCAGTTGTCGGACTTGAAGGGAGAGCCGTTGAAGTTTCCAACAACGTTCCTGTCTCGCTATCCGAAGGTTGTGCCACAGGTTGTATAGCAGGCTCTACAGACGGAGGACCCGAAACCTCAGTGACACTTGGAGCTTTAGCAGGTTCATCCTCCCTTGCTGAAACTGGGGGTAGAGCTGAAGCCAACAAGTCTGAAGTAAGTTTGACAGCCACTTCTTGGGGGGCTATCAAAGTCTCCTGCCCCAACTTTTGCTTCTTACCGGGCCTTTTCTTTAAGGCACCGCGGCGTTTGAGAGATGGACTCCAGGGACGAATGGCGACAGGCTAGGGAGCTCCTCCAGTACCAGTATTATCATCGTCATCACCGGCATCATCGTCGTCAGACTCGCTGGGGTCTAAAGGCTCAGCCGCGGCGCCAAGGAATTCTTCCATCCCTTTTATTCTCACCCTCGAAGCACCTTGGCGGCTAATGTAGAGAGCTTCAATCTCTTTGCAGCAACTGCGATTAAGAGAGAAGCCAGGAACATCAGCATTTCCAATACTGAACCAGTTGGAAAAGCAGAGTGTTGTGGCCAGTTCTGGTGTCTTCTGGGGCAAGGAGAATTCAGCCTCGGTTCCACCCGCTGCAAAATAGAACCAGCCACGAGCACCTTCATATAAGTTCCCCTCGTAGGCAAGATCTTTATTTGGATTGCCCACATAAAGTTGGGAATATCCAAACTGGCGAGCAAAGCGACTTGGAGTGTACGGCTCAATCAGACACCTGACATCCCGCCGATATACCAAGTGCCCAGGTCGAATGTTGAGGAGCCACCAGAACGCTCCTGCAAATAAAATAGTGAACTTATCTGCTCCCACGGCGTCCTTCAGCCTCATTCCATATCCTCCGCCGGGAAAGTCAGGGAAACACCGGAAGATCTAATAATTCTGAAAACTACGAAGAGTCTTCCGAATCTGGGATATATAATTGTGAGTCCATGAAGAGCGTTCATACAACTCTACAAAGAAGCACTTTTTGCCTGAACGACGCTCTGGTGCACTCATTAAAGATGGACAATGCAAGATGAGCCACGCCATTAAATAGGTGTAGGGCAGCTCCACCCTAGGGTTTGGAGTTTTCGGCTGGGCAGTCTCTTTCGACTTGCCCTTTCCTTTCCCCTTGACCTTAATAGTGGGGAGGAAATCACGACATAGCACCCTCAGTCCATACTGTAAATTGCATACCATGACGGGAAGAAGTCCAAGGGGTCGGCCATATGCGAAAAGAACCGCTGGATATACCACGGTCACTGCAATTGCTCCTTTGGGCAACGACGGCACGACACATCTCTTCAGCCACAGCATCAGAAATCCGACAATGAGACCTCTGTTGGAGATCAGAAACTGGGCTTGATAATGGTAGCTCTTGAATGAAGTGCCGGATCATATCCGTTCTCATTGGAGTTTGTAGTATAATACAGACGGTAATGGCCCCTGGCTACACGTTGGTCAATCTCTGGGATGGAGACAGGAGAATGACCATGGATAGTGGCCGAGCTATCCTTAGAGTTTAAATTGGCAAAGAGATACTCGGCCCATTTCTTATGACCGATACCGTGATTACGCGCACCCGTCAAGTCAGCGCAAATATGATAGTGGCACATCATCTCCCAGTATGTGGCATAGATGCGCTCATCCTTAGCCATCAACACGTTTAACTCCTCGGTGGAAGGGATGTATTCTTCATAGGGGATTTCACCCATGGAAAGCCCGGAAACCTCGAACATCTCGTGGAGAGCGAACCCTAGCTCACCCACTGGTGTAAAGAGAGTGCAAGTCTCAGGGTTATACATCTCCAGGAGGCAGTAAAAGTGATAAGCACTCTAGGGAAACCCGAATTGAACATTCCTGATGGCTTTATAAAAGCCAATATCCTTTAAGATAGGCTCGTGGGAATCCAGCATGTACTGAACGAGGCAGGCCCACCACATATTGTTAGAGGAGTAGATCCAGCCAGGCATTCTGAAATCACTAGCAGGGTATTGACCATCTCTTGCCAAGAACTCGGTCAAGAAAGTTCGGGCACGAGAGGGGACTTCTCCCACTGGAAGCTCTTTGCCAAATCGGCCTGGAAGCAAACCAGTAATGCATCTGGGGGCACCATCCTGATAGGGGCCTTGTGCACCAAATTTGCCTGTTGGGACACCGTCCTGTACTTGAGTCAAGCCCCACTTTAATTCTCGAGGCATCGCCAGCCTCTGAAGATAGACCAGAGGATAGCCACGACTCATTCTTGGCAGAAACATTAAAGCTTCGCCCGAGTTATAGAGCCACTCGCACTCTTCTTCAAAGAGGATCTCATCTGATTGATCCATTTGGTCTCCGAAGAGGAATGCGGGCTTCTCCATCGCCTTTCTGTTCACATCTTCAAAAGCCGCATCAGTTATGATCTCCCTCGCAGTGGTAGGGTGATACTTGATCAACTTCTCCTTGTGATCCTTCGGGTCTGGCTTGTACAAGGGCAAGATGGTAGTGAAACGGAATTGGCCTGAAGGATCAGAGCCTCCAGCGAAGCCAAAGTAGTTCCTGTGAGCAAAGGGCTCCATCGAATACCCTACTACACAAAGGAGCACCAGAGTTAGAGAAGTTTCTCTAAGGCAAAAAATTTCTCTAAGTATGGACGCGCGAAGCTAAAAATTAGAACGCGCGAAGCTAAAAATTGCGCCGCGCGAAGCTAAAAATTAGACCGCGCAGAAGTTAAAATAGCCTCGCGTTTCTACGCGACTGCTAATTAAAAGAGCCTCGCGTTTCTACGCAATTGCTGCTTAAAATAGCCTCGCGTTTCTACGTGATTGCTGCTTAAAATAACCTCGCGTTTCTACGCAATTGCTGCTTAAAAGAGCCTCGCGTTTCTACGCGATTGCTGCTTAAAATAACCTCGCGTTTCTACACGACTGCTACTTAAAATAGCCTCGCGCCTCAGCGCGATTGCTATTCCAAATAGCCTCGCGCCTCAGCGCGATTGCTATTCCAAATAGCCCCGCGCTTCAAAACACGAGGATGACGCGATAAATTCGCGTGAGAAGAAAGCCGGAGGCTTTTCTTCTTCTCCAAGCCATACGACCGGAGTACGGCGATCTCGCCGATGAAAGGAATAATTGTTAGTTAAAATCAAACCAAATCACTCTAAAAATTTCCTAAAGAGTCTCGATAGAGAGATCTTTACCCCCAATGGGCGAAATGTGGGCCGGCGCGTCGCCACCATGGCCGCTGCCACCACTGCTTGCCCCAGCCGCCGATGATGGAGCTGCGCGGGAAGTAGCACGAGTCTTGGGCACCATTACTTGCGAAAATCGAGTGAAATCGACGGGAGATTTGGAGAAAACCGGTCGGAGAACGCTCGGGTCGCCTGCGCTCTAATCGCCTTAACCTCTGAGATTTCTGGAAAATTCTCAAGTAAAGTGAGTAGAGATTTCATTTAAATGAGGGAAACTGCCTCTTGGAATTCGGCGCGAATTTCGGAGAAAATGACTGATCAGTTACTCTCCAGAAACGCGGAGCTATTAGCCTCGCGTAGTGAGAAAAAAAAGCAGAGCCATTAACTCCGCACTACTCTGCGCAACTCTGCGAAATGCGAAGATAACTTGGTATTTTAACTTCGTGTTCTCATGAAGAACTTGGATTTTTGGCCAAGTTAAGATGATCCTTACTCGATCAAATCGGTATTAATGATCTAAGTTACGCAGAAGAGCCTTAGATTATTTTACCAAAATTATTGACCATCTGTTTGTTGTGCAAGCAAAATCATTGAAGCCAACAGATAGAGAGGAAAATAATTTGCCTTTATTCATAAAGGAAGAGATTACAAAGAGAGAGTTCTACCTCTCCCAAAAGCTTCTACATGATCATCAACTCATCAATAACTTAACAGTGAGATTTTTCTACGGGGTGCTGAAGCTCAGTTCCCTGGTTCACATGCAAAAGATCTCCTCTGCAAATATCAGCTTGGATCTGTCATCTGAAATGAAGCACGAGAGGAAAGGGAAGTGCCGCAAGCCCTTACTTGAGCTTGTAGCTCCTTCAAAGGTTTACCTCTAGGAACCAGAGCTTGAAACCTGCAACTATGTTGTAAAACATATGCTTCTGGCTTCCTTAGAGTTACTTTTGCTGGTGAAGATCGATGGACCCGCATACACTCCTCTTCAGAAAGGATTGGACTTACTGCAAAAGGAACAGAGTTTCCAAAAGTGTGAAAATGCGGAGCTAAACTAACTCCACGTGCAGTTGAAGAAATAGCCTCACGCTTCAAACGCAGAGGATGACGCGATGACTTCACGTAAAAGTGGGACAGAGTTTCTCTATGTTGTTTCCTTCTCTTTCTAAAGCGACTGCTAATCAAAGATAGCCTCGCAGATTCCTCGCGACTACTAATCAAAGATAGCCTCGCAGATTCCTCGCGACTGCTAATCAAAGATAGCCTCGCGGATTCATCGCGACTGCTAATCAAAGATAGCCTCGCGGATTCATCGCGACTGCTAGTCAGAAATAGCCCCGCGTTTCAAGCGCAGAGATGACGCGATAACTTCGTGTAGAGAAAGAACAAAGTTCCTCTCTGTCTTCTTCTTCTCCTTTGAGCCTTACGGCCGGAGAACGGCGGTCTCGCCGACAAGGTAAACAATTGTCCAAGAGTTAAGGTTTTTACCTTCGGAAGACGCTGCATAGACTGGTTCACCGTCGCGTTTACTTCCATGGCCGCTGCCATTTACGCCGGCCAACTCGCGTAAACCAAACTCTTCTGGAGCGACATCTTAATGATGAAAATCTATGGAGAGTTAATGGGAGATCAACTGAAGGTCGCTCATTGGCATCGCTCACTCTATTGCCGGAGTTGCCCGAGCTCTGAGCTTTGCAGGCACTCTCAGAAAATTCTGTTGGTGAAGTGAAGAGGAAGATGACCCGGGAGCCCTATTTAAATGAGATTTCCGACGCTTGGTATTCGGCGTAGAAATTCAGGGTAATTAATGACATAATTACTCATTTCACTGAAGACGAAGTGAAGCTGATTTGCTCCGCGTAGGCGAGCATAACGCGAGATAGACTTGGTATTCTAACTCCGCGTTTCAGTTTAAGTATCCAAAGTATTTCGAAATTTGCTAAATTCTAAGCCATTTCGAAAACTTTGGAGGGGGTTCTGTTGGCAGTGAAAATTTCTAAGTAAATAGAGTTTTCCACAACAGAACGCGGAGCTAATCCATAGCTCCGCGTTTGGCTATTTTTAGTCTCGCGTTTGAGTAAACGCAGAGATGTTTGATAGCTCCGCGTTAGCTCCACGCACTGGTTATTTAGCGCCGCGTTTTGATGCGATTACAGCTCCGCGTGAGCAGATAACCAGAATCTCAAATTGATTGAGATTATGATTTAGGCTTATCTAAGATACCTAAATTAAGTCCAATCAGAATTCTAAATCAAGAGATTTAAATCAAAACTAAGATATTTGATTAGAATCCTTGATGCGAGTAAATTCTATTCAAATAGAAACTCTCTCAAATCTTCCCGGGGCTATAAATACCTTCCTAGTGAAACCCTAGGGGTCTTTCTTTCGGCTTTTGGTCTTCTTCTTTCTTTTCGGCAATTCAGAGATCATCTTCTTCCTTCTTCTCAGCTGAGTTGATCCTTCGGCAAATCAAGTACGCGAGAGAGTCTTGAAGCCTTTTTGTGATCATCATTGTCTTGGAGAATTCAAGTACGCGAGAGAGCCTTGAGTTCGGAAAAGACAGAGAAGAAAATCGTCTACAGTCAGCCGATTTCTTCGAAAGAGAAGAAGTTCGACGTACCGATCGTCAACAGGAACTATTATAGATCCCATCGCCACTGATCCCACGATTATTGTAAAAGAGAGAGATTGAAATATAAAATCCTCTCGCTTGTTCTCTTTTTATCTTGTTCACTTTCATTGTAATCTAAGCTGTATTCGATGGAAGGAAGCAAAGGAAATTCTGTTGCGAACAATAGGTTCTCAGTATCTACCAACCACTGCTCTGCTTTCAGAGGTTTTTCAGTTCTATAAAATGATGATGGGTTCAACTTCCTAAAGTCTGGCACTATCCATTTTTTGTCTTCCAGCCACTAACTCCTGTCACAACATCTCAGTCTGTTATTATTAGTTTTCAATAAGCCCCCTAAGCAACTCCATCATCTTGAGATCTTTGTTTGGGGAGTGGTACCTGAGTAAGTGATGCGATGACTAGTCATTTCCCTAAAAGATGAACGATTTGGATTAGATCGGGAAATAAAGGATAAACAAAATGATAGGATATAAGAAACCAAAGAAATAGGATTGCAATTTATGCATATGTATATGTAGTAGTAATCCTAGATTGAGACTTCTAGCCAGAAGCTAATGCCGAATCTAGGCTCTAATACTAACAGTAATGCCCCACATCCTAAAATACGGGTAGTGTTCGGCGATATATCATAAATGAATATGCTAAGCTTAAAACATATGAATATATATGTACAACTACCACAAATACACACACATATACAATAAGATAATAACAATAAATTTCTTTCATAAATGAGGATCAATACAAGTTTATAGGAGAGCCAAACGATCTTTATTACATCATCAAAAGGTTTTGGTAAACAAAAGAAAAATGAATAATGAAGTTACTAAAAAATAAAAAATAAACTAGAAGAATCTCTATCGTGTCTCTCCTACAGCAAATGCACTTATTGAGAATATGCTAACTTTTTTAAATATGATTCTAACTGTGGTGGGTCTTCCTCCTCATTAACCAGTAAATAAGTGTCTGGACGTACCAAACTAGGGTCGTTAGAACGATCTTGCAAGTGCTATAAAAAAAATGGATAATAACAAACAGGCACGCTATATGTGATGTATATATGTGCACATATGCATGAAATAAATAATGTGGAAAATATATGACAAGATAATAAAAACAATATCTTATAAATTGAATTATGGATTTAATATACTTATCTTGAATATAATAGTGGTCAACATATAGCATTTGCATGTTCTGGATGATATGGTAACAAATATAGAAAAACAAATATAAACATACATATAAAACTTATCGCGTCTTGCTGATGTCTAAGGTGAATTAGTTCAGAACTGTTAGAAAAAAGATCACATATTTTAAGAGGGTCCCGTACATGCCCGAGAACATTACCCCATGACTTCTGGTACTGTCTCAGGGTATACCGCTAGGTACCCAATAATGATGGATGAGCATATGTTTCAAGCCCGAAGCTACATAGCATGACATGACGGTGATGTAGTAATCATCCGTAACCTCTATGGTAGGTCCCTAAAATTTTGTTGGTCAGACTAAAAATGTATACCTCTCAAAATATGTATTCAAGTTTCTCCGTTTAATTCCTCCATACCCCATTATTTTGTTTCATATTCTAAGAATAACAATCCTATAAACAAGCATGTAAATAACAATATAAAATAAGCACATACACGCATACAACGTAACTTAACACTGATATATATATCCCATATATCGTGTTGGATTCTGTGGTACCTTTACGGGATAGTACCATATAATATTGATCCAATATTTACAATATGATACACCCGATATTACCGATTCTAATACGATAAGTGATAAGCTCATATTGATTTCAATATTTCAGTGCTTATTACAAAAATATCTTTTAACACAACATCTGCACCTGACTTATCCAAATGAACAAAAGGAAATAAAAGTATCCTGCAACTGACAGGCTTATATTAGGTTTGAAATTTAGTTGTTTGGTTAAGACAAGATTGTCATTTCCTTATCTACTAAACATCATGTCATCTCAATTTTTTTTGCTTGCTTGCTTATCAATTTTTTCCATCGAAATACGCTCTTCCTTTCATTACCATGGATCAATAAAAATTACAATAAAGAATATTCAAGTTACAATGAAGAAGAAAACAATGAAACAAATAAGAGAGATTTATAAATCACGTCTCTCTCTTTAACAGAAGGTGTGGCTTTTAAAGTTGTTATAGAGCATCACCCTTATACTCTGTTGACGATCTAACATCCAAAATTAGTTTTGAACATGGAGAATAGTTTCTGGATGGCGGCCTTCTATAGCAATGGCTCTGGTCTTTCTAGATTTCTCTCCTTCCAAAAGATCTCCAAAAATTTCCTCTTGGGTCATATTTATAGATTTTGGGGTTTCATTTAAGATAAGGATGGATCATAATCAAATCCATTTTTAACTTCATATTTAGATATGAAATCCTTGATTCCAATTGATTTGAAATGACTAAAATCAAAATTCAGATTGAAATTTAGAAGGAAATTCAATTTAGAAACTGAAATAGCCCCGCATAAGCGAGCCTGTCATCCCTGCGCGAGGCTATAGCCTCGCGTGGGGCTTGCTTGCCTCGCACGGGGCTATTAGCCCTGCGGGGCAACTAGCCTCACGTGTGCGAGGCTATTTTGCCCAATGTGACTTTTTCATTTGCTTTTCAATTTTCTCTGCCTACAAGACTCCCTCCAAAATTTTCAAAATCTCATTTATTGTTTTTTAACGAGTTTTGAAATACTTTGGACTTTAACTCCTCAAATTGTTGTTACCTCAGCTTTATGAAGATTTAATTATGCAGGGCTAATAGCCTTGCACAAAATAGTCTCGTCGAGGAATAGTAACTGCCCCATCCTATTTTGGCGCCCTCTTCTCCTTCAAATATTCTCCCTCTTCTCATCTTTTCTCATTTTCCAAAAGAAAACCTATTCCTATTTTTGAGCCCTCTTGAGTTCTCTTCCTCTTCGAATTTCTTCGAATTTTTTTTGCCAAATCTTCGTCAAATGGCGCCCAAGAAGTTTCTAGCGAGTCGTAGTGGTGTCGTCTCCGCTGCACGGCCATCGATCACTGGGGTTGGACAAGTTTCTCGCGTTCTTGGAGGTAAAACCCTCTCCAAACCTTATTTTTCTTCTTTATTTAGAATAGAATATTGATATGAAGCCATTGTGGAAGATCCTGGCCATGATTGTATAGAAAAAATGGAATTCAGAATCTTAGATCACCACCGTCGGCGGCAGCTCTTGCCACCTCGCGTGGACACGAGGCTGCTACCTCGCGCCATGGAAGGCTGCTGCCTCGTGCAACGTGAGGCTGCTTCCTTGTGGGTGCGAGGCTGCGGCCTCGTGCGACATTAGCCATGCGTCTTCTTCTACTCTGCATTGCTTTAAACAGATTTTCCCATATTTTTTTTGACAATTCTTTTGACTCCTGTTTTGCTCTTCTCTTTGGTAGTGAATTATACCACTTCTATGTCGAAACGCCATCATTTTGGTTTTCGAGGAGGTCTGGATGGTGGGATCCAACCTGGGTCGGTGGTCCCATTCCCACATTTACTCCAGATAGCAGTGACGATCATAAAGACGGACTATCTAGCTGTAGACCATCCACTTTGCAGGAGCCGATGAGTGATGCTCCGCTTGAAGGTGATAGGAGGGAAGAACTCAAAAAGCCTATTTTTCTTTTTAGGGATTCAATGCCCGTCTCAAAGAAGCCACTGTATGAGGATGAGTGCAAATGGCTTCATGAAGCAGACAATATGAAGATGTTTCTTCCAGATATGGTGAGGAGTTGCTCGTTGATTTATCTGCAGAATATTTTTGTACCATGCTAGATGGAATGGAATCTTACCAAGAGTCAAGACAGCGTCCCTATCGGTAAATTTGTAGCCAAGATCCTTACCAAGATGGTCCTGGTAGGATTGTTACTGGTTTGTCACCGGGCAGAGTAGTGAAGGATCTCCCTCTTGGATAATCTTCTCAACTTGCAAGTACTTAATGATTTTTTGGCAGCGACGGGACAATACCCCTCCCACAACTTCCACACTCCTGAATGGATCCATTCTACGAACATGATGTGGTGGAGCAGGATAATTACTTTTGTCCTCTCTGAGTTTGAGACGATACTCAAAGATATTGGTCTATATGGGGCTATACACAATGTGCAGTATGGTATTCCACACAGCACCTACCACCTATACAGTATTTTGGAGATGTATAACCTCAAATTATGGACATTCTTCACTCCTGTCAGCGAGCTTGACCTTACTCTTCATGAGATGTTTGAAGTCTATCTGTTGTCGATGAGAGAGTTACCGTATGAAGAGATCATTCCAACAACAAAGGAACTGCAATAGCAGAAGAAGCAGGACCCTAAGGTGTACGAGACGTACTGGGAGGTGATGTGCCATTACTGTATCTATCAGGAGGCTTCTGGAATAAGGAACTACAGAATCAACCAGAAATTGTGGGTCAATTACTTGTTTCAAGATGTTGATCATCTAGAGGTCTCGGTGACAAAGTTGGATCCTCTCAGCCGATCTGGTGTTGAACTATGTGTGTCAATTACATGCATGCCATTCGGAAGACAGTACGTAGTGACTAGAACTACCATATTTATTGTTATTTTCCTGACTTTACCGGGGTTGGTTACAGAGAGGAATTCCGAGACACCACTGGCCCTGTCGGCTACACCACCCTAACTTTATTTGCTTCTGGTGGTTGATAAATATCAAGCCAGGGCACTTGCTCTACCGCCAAGGGTTAGCTTGCTTCCTAGAGTCATACTTCTCTAGCTGATTTGCACACCAGTTTGGGTATTCGCAACTCTATATTGGCAATCCCAATACTTCGTTGCATTCTTGTGGTAACTTGTTTAAGGGTGCCAGGAGATGGTATTACTTTACAGCTGGCTGCACAGGAGCTCATTTTGCTTTGTCTTAGAAGACTCCCAACCTCTACATGTCGCTCGAGTTCTGCTCTTAGTACCATAGCGTTAACACTACGGCCACCTCTTTTTCGATCAACCATTAATGTATGAGAGAAATTAAGGCGTTTTATTCTCAAAAGAAGGGTGCTAAAGTTGTCCGAGTACGAGACATGGATGAGTTTCTTTCAGTTGACGATGATGATGACGATGCGGTCATTGGGACCACGTCTACAATATATGCTCCAGGTGATGTGCCCGTTTCAAGATATGCCCCGGTTCAGGCTGACGTGCCAACTCAGACTGACGTGCGCGCACCATCTGATGTTGCATTGCGACCTACTACACACAGTTAAAGAGATGCACCTACTAGAGGAGATTATGAGGCTGTGGCAAAACGCACCAGGTTAGCGGATGCTCATGGTTCTGCTCGCCCAGCAAAGAAGCCCCGTCGTTCTCTTACCACTGAGCTGGTCAAAGAGTTGACCTCCCCTCGGCATATCTCGGAGGTTACTGGAGCAGCTACAAAGATTCATGCACCTATTGTGACTACTGATGAAGTCACTCCTGATGTCGCCACGACTGCAGCGTCCACTTAGGAAGTTGTTCCTGACGTTGTTGTACCTACGACAACTACTTCAGAGGTCGCCCCTGATGTCCTTGCGCATGCGGAGATTATTCCGAAGGTCAATTGTGAGACTCCTCCCACTATTTTAGAACCGGATGTTGTTGTTGTGACTGACTTAGGCACTAGTGCATTCCTTCGCCACCAGTTATGATGCCTGGGATGGTAGCGCCGCCTCACAGTCTGACGACTGGATTAGTGTCTTCCCATGAGTTCCTATCCCTGCTACTTTACTTTCTTGCCCCTTTTTTTCTTTTTGCTTTTCATGTAATAGATAGTATTTCAGGTGCAGGTTCAACGCGTCCTCGTTCTGTCTCTAATCAATCGCTCTCATATGAGCGTGTTGACTATTCAGGCACCGGCAGTTATGGCGATAATGATGGTGGTGATGCATCTGATGTGGATGCCTATGAGGAGAAATTACTTCGCTCCTACCCATGACACGAGCAAACATAGTCATTTTTATCCTGAGGACTTGGAACCAGTCGCATCTGGAGGTATTTCTGCTCCAGCTATTTCCACTGGTCTTGCAGGTATTCTTCTATGGATAGTTTTCATTAATAGTATATAATATGTCGTATCCTTATTACTCACTTATTGTATCTTCTTTCGATGATGCTAGTGTTCGGTTGAACAATCCTCCAACCGCCGCCACTATCACTCTGCCTTTACCTGCAATGACAAGTGTCGGGGCCACTGCTACCTTTCCCTCTAGCGCTCCTAGTGCAGAGCCTTCCACTGGGGTGGCTTCTATATCTGAACTATCATTGATGTTTTCTTTTGAAAGGGCGAGATCTAGTACTTGGAATGTCTAGGAAGAGAGCACTCCTTCAGAGTTTACTCCCATCACTCCTATTATCGTTACCCCAGGAGGCCTTCCACCCCAAATTCTAGACTTAGCACGTCCACTATTGCAATCATTGGTGTAGCACCTCGTACCTGTCTTAAGTGGTGGAGCCCCTCGTAGTATTGGGACACCGTCTGTGACCCCTACTCCACTATCGGTTCCAGTTTCAATGAAAGTAGTGCCTGATGATGACCTACTTGAAGAGTTTTTCAGCATAGTGTCATGGATTTCCTGCACTTGTTACGACGGTGTGTGTCCATGTTGTTAGATGGTCGTCATTCGATTGATCTTGGTCATCCGATATTATTACATTATCTGGCCAACATTGAAAACATTGGGGGAACAAAAAGAGCCATTTCTTATCGAGCTCGCCTGACTATTTTAGATGAGCAGGCTTGGTTGCTGGAGAGCCTTCGACGGGTTGATGTTGCTACCATACCTGAGATTGAAGTTGCCCGACGGAGAGCAGAGCTATTTGCATGGCAAGAAGAGTTTCGTCGCCAAGAAGAAGCGTGGGCTACTGAAGTTAATAGTCTTCGGGCAAATCAGGAGGTTATTACTGGAGATATAGAGTGGGCGAAGTTCAAGCTGGATGCTCATCAGGCCACCATAGACCACGCTCGTGAGACAATTACCAAAGCCCAAACCATTCTTGCAACTGTTTAGGCAAAGCAGGATGCGGTACTGAGGAAGTAGGATGAGTTTGCTCTTCGCCATGGTTAGTTTTAATAGGAGGACGATATGCGAAGTAAGGCAATTGAGGATGCTAAAGTGCAAGCTTCTCACTAGCTGGCAATCGACGAAGACGAATTGCGCCGACAAGTGCTATCAACTATAGAAAAAACTCAGTGAACGGCTCTTGAAGAGGCAGAATCAAGTTTAAGGGTTTTAGGCAACCCTTAAATTTTTCATCATTTCTTTGTTTTTCTCCTTTGTTTTGTTAATAAACATTTTTGTTTCCACGTGTTACATTGTTTATTGCTATGTAGTTGTTATCTAGTCTTCTTGTGGATATCTCAGAAATTGTTGGGGAAATCTTTTGAGTACATGATGCTTGCTTCCATAGCCACTTTTCTCCTTTTTTTTGAAGACTCATTTGGGGAACATACGGAGTCGGGATATTACATGTTGGGAATATGGAGTTGTGGATTTTGGACGATAGGGTTGCGGAAGGTGGAACTTATCATGCGTATGGTGGGACCATAATAAGTTTAATTTCAGAATTTATAATGAGGGTGACTCACCTGGACAGCAGACATGAGCCTGGGTGATCGGGTTAGGATCAAGCGACGTGCAGATAGAGATATGACTGACATGTCTACAAGGTGATTCTTCTGGAAAATAGACAGAATCGATTCGATTTGGTGTTGACTCGCCTGGATAACAGACAATACCAGGATGATCGGGTTAGGATCAAGAGACCTGCAGACAGAAGTATGGCTGATATGCTTACAGGGTGATTCGCCTGGATAACAGACATAATCAATTTGAGATTTGGTGTTGACTCACCTGGATAACAGAAAGAGTCGGGATGATCAGGTTAGGATCAAGAGATCTGCAGATAGAGGTATGACTGACATGCCTACAGGGTAATTCGACTGGATAATAGACATAATTGATGATCAGATTAGAATCATGGGTTGACTTGTCTGGATAACAGAAAAAATCGGTGATCGGTTCATGATCACGAAACCTACAGACAGAGCTATGGCTGACATGCCTACAAGGTGATTCGCTTAGATAACAGACAAAATCGATGATCAGATCAGGATCATGGGTTGACTCGCCTTGATAACAGACAGAGCCGGTGATCGGGTCAGGATCATGAAACTTACAGACAGAAGTATGGCTGACATGCCCACATGGTGATTTGCTTGGATAACAGACAGAATCAATGATCGGGTCAGGATCATGGATTGACTCGCCTAGATAACAGACAGAGCCAGTAATCGGGTCAGGATCTCGAAACCTGCAGACAGAGGTATGGCTGACATGCCTACATGGTGATTCTCCTGGATAACAGACAAAATTAATCATCGGGTCAGGATCATGGGTTGACTCGCTTAGATAACAGATAGAGTCGGTGATCGAGTCAGAATCATAGCATTGATTATTTATTGAAGTATTTATGGGATGCTTTGTGAAGTGGGTGAGAGAATCAAATCTTGTTGCCAGAAGTAAGATCTTAACATGACAGGTTTGCAACGAAGGACGTTTTTTCTATGGTGGTGAGATGAATCAAATCTCTCTGTCAGAGATACGAGCTTAACTTGATAGGTCTATGAGGTTTTTAGCGAACTCCCAGCTATCAACGGATTTGGTATACCTTTACTAATCGCCGTTTGCGTTGGGCTAAACATGCTATTCCCCTCAATATGATGAGTTGTTGAGAGTTTTGATTGGGCTTAAATGCCAATCATTCTCTCTTTCCTTCGCCTTTCGGCTTTAGACTATTTAATTCCATACACTTACCCCCAATATGGTAGGGTTGATGAGGAAGATATTCTCTTCCCGTTGCTCTAATAGCATTTGGACAGCAAGTTTTTTTAAGAAGAGAGTGATTATATATAGTATCTCTTCAAGAATTTGCCATTGATAGGTATCATCTTCTCGCCGTCTTGCTTGATTAGATGATAGGCTCCATTTGAGTAGACAGTTTCTACTACAAATGGGCCTTCCTAGTTAGGCTCAAATTTTTCTTTAGTTTTGTGGGTCATTATTATTAGTCTTTAACAATTAAGACCAAGTCTCCTTTCTTGAAGGTTTATTGCTTGGCCTTCTTATTTAAAACCCTTGAGATCCGAGCTTGATATAACTCTATTTGTTGTTGCGCCTTTAAACGCTTTTCATCCAGCGTTTCGAGCTCTCGTAATCGTGCCGGTATTGCTCTTCTGTCGTCATCTCTGCAGCTAATGCAACTTATAGTGATGGTATTTGTATTTCCAGTAGTAAAACTGCTTCACATTCGTAAACCAAGGAGAACGGTATAGTTTTTGTCAGAGTTCAGACCGTGGTTCGATAAGCCCACAAACACTCTCCTAGTTTGTCGTTCCAGTCTCGTTTACTAGAGGACACAAATTTTTGAAGTAACTTGACGATGGTCTTATTGAAGGCCTTGGCTAGGCCATTTGCTACCGGATTACAAGCTGTCGAAGCAGTGTTCTGGATTCTGAACTTATTATAGAATCACATGAATCCTTGGCTAGCAAACTAGGGACCATTATCGTGAATAATCTGCCTGGGTACACCGAAGAAGTATATCACATGGCGCTTAATGAATTTGACGACATCTGTTGTCTTTACTTCCCTCATAGGGATGACTTCTACCCACTTGGAAAAGTAGTCGGTTATGGAGAGAATAAATTTGTGCCCTTTCGATGATGGTAGGGTAATCAGACCAATGACATCCATGCCCCTAGACTTCAAGGGCTAGCTAGCGACGGAATTATGCAAGTATTTCAATGATTGATGAATGAAGTTAGCATGTATTTGGCAGACGTGGCAGCGTTTTGCATAGTTCTCGATATCTACAATCATTTTTGGTAAAAATAGCCAAGTCTTCTTACGCGGCCCCACAATTTTGGTCCCGGATGATGGGCCCCGCAAGTACCAATGTGTGCTTCATGGATTACTTCATCAGCCTCTTTCCTCGAAAGGCAAAGTAGTAGAATGTCATCATGCGACTTTCGATACAATATATGCGACATTGCATCGTAATAGTATTTGGATATATTCTTTCTAATCGAAGCCACCTCTTTAGGGTCTTCGGGGAGGATTTTATGTAGCGCATAATCTATAAAAGGGAAGTACCAATCATGAAGTTCAAGGTATAGACTTACTTGGAATACCTCTTCCTCCTCGAGTAGCACCTTTGGATGCACGAGGTCCCGACCCCTACTTGAGATTTGTTTACTTATTCAGCGTGGCATTGCTAAAGTTGCGGCCAAGGATGCAAGCGCATCTGCGTACACATTTTAATGTATGGGAACATGATTAATGCAGAATCATTCGAATTTGTGGGCTAATTTGATTGCCGCCTCAAGATAAGGGATGGGTTTTCATGCTTCATCTCATATTCCCCCGTCATTTGGTTGACGATGAGTTTGGAGTCTCCGTATACTTCTAGGTGCTTCACCCCCAGTCGCCAGGCCAATTGGAGACCAACAATGAGTGTATTGTATTTTGTAATATTATTTGTGCACAATTCAGTGAGTGAGTACCCTTTAGGTATCACATGCTTATGGAGACTTATTAGTAGGCCCCCACTTCGGCCACAGTTCTCCTTGTCGCTCCGTCAAAAAAGAGTTGCCAAGTCTGTTCTTCACCAACCAAGTTAACTTGAGCGTTTTTGTTAGTGATGTCATTATGGAGTTTTGAATGCTCCACTAGGATGCTCTGCGAGGAAATCTGCTATCGCCTGTCCTTTTACGGCCTTCTGAGAGATGATGTGTATGTCATATGGCGATAGGAGGAGTGCCCTATTTGCTAAACTCCTATTGAGTGCACCCGGTTTTGTCATAAGCAACTTTAATGGATTAACTCAAGAGACGACATGAATTGTCTGTTCAGCTATGTAATGTCGCATTTTCTGAATCGCGAATACTAGAGCTAAACATTCTTTCTCAATTGGGTTGTATCTGTGTTCGGCGCCAATCATGATGCGGCTAAGGTCATAAATGGCCTGCTCTTGGCCTATTTCATTGTGTTGTGCTAGTAATGATCCAAGAGCATGATCCATTTGTTGGTAGTGAAAATTTCAAGTAAAAAGGAATTTTCCGTAACAGAACGCGGAGCTAACTCTGTAGCTCCGCGTTTGGCTATTTTTAAACCCTCGTTGAACAAAATGCGGAGCTAATCGATAGCTCCGCATTCTGACACCATTAACTCCGCGTGAGCAGATAACCAGAATTATAAATTGATTATGATTGAGATTTTGGGCTTATCCAAATACCCAAATTGAGTCCAATCAGAACTCTAAATCAAGAGATTTAAATCAAAAATAAGATATTTGATTGGAATCCTTGATAGATATAAATTCTATTTAAATAGAAACTCTCATATTGGCCAAAGACTATAAATACCCTCTTGACGAAGCATTGATGGATCTTTTTTTTGGAGTATTAAATGAGTTCAAGTTACGCGTGAGAGCCTTGAACAAATCAAGACCAGAGAAGATCAACAAGAGTCGGCCGTCATCTTCATCAAGTAAGAAGATCATCGTCGTCAGATCGTCCAAAGGAGCTATTTCGATAGATCCCATCGCTGCGAGAACCCACTATATTTTGTAAAAGACAGCGATAATTATAAATCCTCTCATTTGTTCTTTTCTTATTCACTTTTGTTATAATCTAAATTGTATTCAATGGAAGGAGGCAACAATTTTGCTGCGAACAAACTGGCGACCACAATGGGAGAAGTCTCTTTTACCGAAAAAGAGATCATGGTCGAGAGGATCGGATCCGACGTGAACATGCTAGTCGTAGAGATCGACCAGCAAAAGTACGAGGAGTATCTCTCCTCTGAGTTAGGTAACCTGACCAAAACGCAACGCTATCGTCGCTTGCACTCCAATACCCATAAATCGGGTAATCGGGAATCCACCGTTAATCGGGGATCCTTAGAGACCGCGGCCATAGAGCCGTTGTTTGGGGAGGAAACCCTAGCAGAGGATAGCCTCTCTACTGCCAAAGAAGGCTCGGGAACTGGATTGACTAGAACCCAACTCTGAAATAGAAATCGGAGAGCTAGGCGAAAGGCCATCAAAGCCCGCATTAAACGTGAGGCTAATCTGGCAGCAGAACGCGAGGATACAGTATCTCGCGAACTGGCTTGCGTTAATCGCAAGACCAGTCAATATCACGTTAAACACGAAGCTGCAACTTGTGTTAATCACAAGGACAAGCCAGCGTGTGATTCTCCATGCGAGGCTATTCTATTTGGACTTAAAACCAGAGAAGCTCGCATTAATCGCAAGGATAAAATACTGACAGAGCCAGCGTGTGATGGTGATTCTCCACGCGAGGCTAAAACTGAGCTTAGCGTAAAACGCAAAGCCAGTTAGACTTGCGTTAATCACAAGATTCCTGACACTCGCGTAAATCGCGAGGATAAACTTCTCATAAAGCCAGTGTGTGAAAATGATTCTCCACGCGAGGCTAAAACCCAGCTTAGCATAAATTGCGAAACCAGTGAAACTTGCGTTAATCGCAAGACTCCTTACATTCACGTAAATCGCGAAGATAATTATCAGACTTGCGTTAATCGCAAGAATCACGTTAAACGCGAAGATATGACTTGCGTTAATTGCAAGAATAAGCCAGCGTGCAAAAATTTTCCTCCACGCGAGGCTAATATTCTAGAAGTTAAAATTCTGTAGAACGCCAAGCCAGCGTAAAATGCGAGGCTAGCGTAAAATGTGAAGCTATTTATCATCTTCGCGTATCTAAACGTGAAGCTATTTCCCAGGTCCGCGTATCAAAATGCGAAGCTATTTCTCAGGTCCGCGTATCAGAACGCGAAGCTAATATCCAGCTCTGCGTAAAGCAACCTGAATACAAAATCAGGGTTGATAATCACATTATTGGACAAGAACTTGACATCAATGATTCCAAAGGACTTCAGTGGGCCCCTGGACCCTCTCAACAGCTAAGTGGGCCCCATGACTCCATGTCTAAGACCACTGACCTCAGAGAATACTTAACAAAGAAGAGAAGTATAAATCAAGTTCAGTCTGAACATACTTGTCATTGCAAGCAGCTTATGACAGCAGTATCTGCTGTAATGAATAGTTTTGCAGCAAGAACAGAGTATCAGTGTTCGACCGACTAACTGAGTCGGACAAAAACCCTGCTAAGAAGACAAAAACTACTCCCCGAGAAAAAGAATGGAGCATTGTAACTTCTAATATGGTTGGAAAGGGGAAGAAAATCGTAGAAAGGACTGATGATTCAGAATCCAGTAACGAAGAAACTCATCATTTTACCCGACTTAAGTCAGGCACTGTCCCAGTCCGAAATTATAAGAAACTTGTAAAAGGATCTTATGATGACGACAACGACAATTCGGCCATAACTTCTTCTCGTTCTTCGGCGTCATCTAGATTACAGAAATCGACCTCACATATGGCAAATAAATCTGACGATATCGATCAGAGATTAGAAGCCCAAGAACAAATGATCTGAGAGCAGCAAAAGACAATCAAGGATCTTAAAATGATGCTCTTGAAGGTAGTCGAAAATACTCAAAAAATTGTCGAAGATAAAGCCAAGAAAGAAAAAGAAATTCCGTTCAACAAAATGAATGAGAAAAATAAAGAAGAAAAGGCTCACTCGATGCATGAGGATGAGGATAAGTATTCTTTTCATGACCCTCATGAAGAGAAAATTGAGAAGTTACAAAGCCAATTGAAGGTATTGATGCACAAGAAGGAGTTAAAGGAATCGGGGTTTTTAAAACCATACCCGCTTGAATGGGATCTGGCACCGTATCCCGAAAAGTAGAAACCACTCAAGTTGGAGCCATACGACGAAAAAAGATCACCCAGTCAACATATCTATTACTTTTTGTCTCAAGTGGGACATTTGATAGGGAATGACCCAGTAATGACCAAAATATTTGTAAGTACCTTGCGAGGGCCTGCCTTCATATGGTTTATGCAGTTGCCCCTAGATACTATCAATATCTGGTTTGACGTTGAGAAACAATTTCTCGCATGTTTCTTCGAGGATGATACTGAAATATCGGTTCATTCCCTCCTTGCAACAAAGTAAGGAGAACAAGAAACAGTAAAGGACTTTATAGAAAGGTTTCTGGAAAAATCCGTGCATTACAAACACGGAATGGTTCAGGAAACTCTGGTGGAAATATGCCAGCATAATCTCAAGACCAATGTGCTCTTAAAAATGGGAGCTGTAGAGTCCAAGACTCGGAAGGATTTGCTCAAACAAGGAGAGCAAGCTGAAAACTTGATCCGTCGAGTCGAAGAATCTCGTGGAGCCAAAAATCTTGGGAATAATAGACCGCACACACAGAACAATAATAAGAACAAGGGAAAAGCGGTAATGGCGTCAGATGCCGCTCCACAAAAGACAAATCCTCCAAATTTGAAGCTCCAAAATCAAAAGGGCACGAGACAAAATAGGCCCCAACAAGAGGGGACCTATACTTTTAAGGAAGAACAGACGCCTACACTCTTTCATCTGCTCCTGAGGAAGGGAATGTTGAAACTTTCAGAAAATAGAAAATCGGAAGACGCTGGTAAGACCAACGACTCCAACTATTGTCTCTACCACAGGAATGTTGGACACCCTACCAGGGACTGTTACCCTCTGAAGAACAGGATCCAAGCATTGATAGAAGCTGGAATCTTGACACTGAAAGAGAAATAGAAGAAAGTCACTGCTAATATGGCAACCCTAGTGGTAGGAACCCATGAGTTTCCTGCAGGGGTAACCCCAATACCAGAAGGAAAACTGGTCATAAAAAATCATGACCCACATGAAAAAGCACAGAAAGGACTTGTCCCCGTAACATCACAAAGAGGGGAAGTCATGTGCGTCCACCCTGATTTACTACAGGATGAATAATGGACCACCTCAAGTAGCCAGAGGAGAAAGCGGTCTAGTAATACTATTTTCGCAAAGATAAAAGAAGAGTACCTAGTTGCAGGAGCATTCACAGACTCTGAGGAGGAGACCAAAACTATGACCAATCATCAAGATGAGGCGGACCCTTCCGGCACTAGATCTGGTAAATCATACCTCAAAAACTACACCATAGTAGACCCGAAGAACATATACGGGGAACTCGTGAAGCCTGCAAAACAAAAGGTGCTTCGTTTCCAAAATATGCTGCAAGAGACGAAGAAGCCAAGGATGCTGCATTCAAATTTGATATAATAGCTAAGCTGGCAAATATCCCAGCTCGAGTCACGCTTTATGAGTTGTTACGATTGTCAAAATCAACTCGCAAAGTGTTAAGAGAGGTTTTAGCAGACTCTGAATCTTTCTTAGCACAGATTGTCAAGCCAGCCGACGAAGAACAGGACTCTTGCCCCCGCTGTCATCAAGTGAGGAGGCAGGTCCCGCAGATTACTTTTCTCCAGAGGATATGCAGCTAAGGAATATAAAGCATAATAGCCCTTTATATTTCACCGGATATGTCGGAGCTACAAAGATGGACCGTATTCAAATCAATCCAGGGTCTGCATTAAGCGTCATTCCCAGAAGACTGATGTAGCTATTGGGGATCTCTCCCTATCGTCTGACACCAACAAATACTACGATATACGGATTTAACGCTAATGATAGCTGTCCCCTCAGGAAAGTTCGACTTTATTGTCAAATCAGAGATTTGAGGACGGAAGTTACATGTTACGTTATAGACGCAGACACGTCTTATAACATCCTACTGGGGTGACCATGGATACACACCTATATGATAGTCCCATCGACTCTCCACCAATGCATGAAATACTGCAATGAACAAGGAGAAGTCCGGACACTAGTTGCAGATAGGCAGCCATTCAAAGGGCTAGAAAACTACTTCACGGATACTATGCTCTACAAGCCGGCCCACGAAGTCTCCAATAATAACTGCCAAAGGCCTCAAGAACCCGACGAAAGCGGCAACGAGGCGGATACTGAGTACGAATCTCCGGAAGAGGATAATGGGGGTGACTATGAGATAAACCCTCACATAAATTTTAAAGTGAATATTGATAATAATGTAGCTGAGGTAGCAGAAGATGAGTGGATTATTAATAAAACATATAAAATTAGTCTATGAGCCCGCTGTAGCTACAGAATCCGAGCCTTCTTGTACTTCCACCACAGCAAATGACCTGTCCAAACTTGAAGTTCTGGCGGCATATCACTTGCCGATCAGGTCATCTCTCTTCTCTCGGTCTAACATAACTAAAGGACAAGATCATTTCTTTGAAGTACCTTCACGACAGGTGTCGCAAAAATCCATAGTCTTCGGAAAAGTGATCGCGTCGCCTAACCTAAGACAAAGTAGTGAAAGTGATGAACAAACATCACCTCAATTCACTTATATGAACAGAAATCCCAACGAATGATGGAAAAGATGGGTTATAACTTTACCCAAAAACCGGAATTAAACTTTGGAAAAGGGCGACGAAATCTCATACTTTCGTTTAGACCAAGAGGGAAAAGCCCAGATTATAATAAGAAAACTCGAAGAGGGTTAGGATATGTGTCCACTCCTCCCTCTCCGTCATATAGATATGGAGAGAACTCTTCGGCCGATGAAGATTTATATCCGCTTGATCATGATTCGGATTTAAGTACTGGCGCCTAGTTTCAATCTTTAATAGTAAACATAGTTTCAGCCACACCAGAAAGTGACGAGGAACCAATTGATATGCAAGATGATTCCTGGACAAAACACATGGACACTCTCTGGGATGTTCGTTTTGAACAGCCTGACCCGCCTACGGAGGATAAGCTAGTACAGGTTAACATGGGAACGAAAGAGAATCCGAAGCCTATTTTTATAAGCGACACACTAACTCGCTTAGAAAAGGAGGGACTTATATCCCTTATCAAGGAATATATAGACGTGTTCGCATGGAGCTATGAAGATATGCCTGAGCTTGACCCTCAAATTGTTACGCACCGGTTAAATATTAAAGAAGACGCCAAGCTAGTCAAACAACAGCAGAGGCATTTTTGACCGGAATTGATGGAGGCGATAGTCGCTGAGGTTAATAAGTTTATAAAATCAGGATTTATTCGTGAAGAGCAACATCCTGATTGGGTGGCTAATATAGTGCCAATTCGTAAGAAGAAGGGCAAGATCCGGATATGCATCGATTTTCGGGATCTAAACGCTGCATGCCCTAAGGATGAGTTTCCACTCTCGATTACCGATGTAATGATTGACAACAGCTGCGGTTACAAGAGGATGTCCTTTATGGATGGCTTCTCAGGCTACAATCAGATCAAAATGCACCCGGACGATGAAAAGTACACGGCTTTCAGAACACCACTGGGGGTGTACTGTTATACAGCAATGCCCTTTGGGCTGAAGAACACTGGTGCCACCTACCAACGTGCAATGAGCATTATATTTAAAAATCATCTTTTAAAAATGGTAGAGTGTTATGTGGATGACTTGGCGGTCAAAAACAAAAACAAAAAAGATCATCTTCAGGATCTAAGAATAGTCTTCAATCTTATGCGAAGACATCACTTGAAGATGAATCCCGCTAACTCCTTCATGGGGGTGTCCAGCAGAAAATTCCTTGGGTTCATAGTTACCTTGGAAGGAATTTTCCTTGATCCTGAAAAGGTAAAAGAAATCAACGAGATGCCACCTCCCCGCAATCTTAAAGAATTGAGGGGATTACAAGGAAAACTGGCCTATATCCGGCACTTTATCTCCAACCTATCAGGACGATACCAGCCGTTTTCCAGACTTATAAAAAAGGGGGTTTCCTTTGTATGGGATGAGGCATGTCAACAGGCGCTTAACGATCTTAAAAATACCTTACCAAACCTCCAGCCTCATGGCACCTATCCCTGGACGACCATTCCTCATATATGTAAGGGCCATGGGTAACGCGTTAGGAGCATTACTCGCTCAGTATAATGAGCATGGCCATGAACACGCCCTTTATTACTTAAGCCGGACAATGATCGGGGCCAAGCATCGGTATACTCTGATCGAAAAGGAATGTTTAGCCCTAGTGTTCGCTGTTCAGAAGATACGACACTATCTTTCAAGGAAAACAGTTCATGTCATATCACGGGTTAATCTTTTGAAAATCCTGATGACAAAACCAAGGTCATTAAACGGCCGATTGGCGAAATGGGCATATTACTATCGCCATATGATATACACTTCGTTTCTCAAAAAGCCATGAAGGGACAAGCGATCGCCAATTTCCTAGCGAACCATCCAATTTGGTCCAACTCTAAATAGACGTCAGAAGTTAACGTAACTAGTAAAGAACAACCATGGCAGATGTTCTTTGTAGTGCTGCAAAATGATCTGCTGCTGGAGTGAGGGTTGTGCTGATCTCCCCGCATAAACACATATTACCTAACGGTTACTCATTAACAGAACCATGCACAAACAATGTGGCAGAATATAATGCGCTCATTATTAGTTTAAAAATGGCTCTGCAACTGGGAGTGAACTATCTAGAGGCATATGGAGACTCTAAACTCATCGTCAATCAGATGACAGGCGAGTATGAAGTTAGACATGAAGCCCTCATCCGCTACCATCAATTAGTCATCGAATTGGTAGGATACTTTGAACAATTTTACATTTATCATATATCTCGGAACGAGAACATCTATGTGGATGTTCTTACTGCATTAGTTGCAACATTGGCAATCCCGTCGGGCGCAGCTAAAAATATAACTATTGGGAGTAGAGAACTCCTCCATCCAGATACGATTTTCCAAAGCAGGGAGGTGTGCCAAGCAGGCTTAACTCTGGAACACCGTGATTGGCGATTTCTGTTCGTAGATTATGACTTATACGGGATGCTGCCAGCAGATCCAAAAGAAGCTGCCTCGGTAAAGAGGAAAGCTCAAAGATTCTATTATGATCATACACTTCATACTTTATATAGAAAATCGAACGACGGTATCCTACTGCGCTGCATATCAAGAGCAGAGGCCGAAGAAGTACTGAAAGAAATACATGATGGAGTGTGTGGAGCTCATCAGTCTGGTCCAAAACTCGAGGACCGCATAAGAAGGTTAGGATACTACTGGCCGAAGATGATTACTGATGCAATGACATACGCTAAACGGTGTCATGCATGTCAGGTACATGCTAATTTTATTCATCAACTCCCAGAATACTTGTACAATACCATTGCTAGCTGGCCATTTGAAGCATGGGGAATGGATATTGTGGGGCCAGTAACTCCTCCGTCATCCACGGACATCGGTTTATTCTCGCAATAACCGATTATTTTTCAAAATTGGCCGAAGCTGTGCCCATGAGAAAGGTAAAAACGACAGATGTAATTAAATTCATTAAGCATCATGTCATTTACCGTTTTGGCGTCTCCCTAAGAATCATTCATGATAACGGGCCGCAATTCATTAGCCAGGGTTCTCACGGTTCTGTGATAAGTTCAGAATTAAGGACATCGCTTCAACACCATATAACCCCGTGGCAAACGGATTGGCCGAAACTTTCAACAAGATAATTATTAAACTCCTTAGGAAGTTCGTCTCCTCCAACAAACGAGACTGGGATGAAAAACTAGGAGAGTGTTTGTGGGCCTATCGCACCACCGTTCGCACCCCAACAAAGGCTATCCCTTTCTCCTTGGTCTACGGAAGCGAGATCGTCTTGCCTCTGGAGGTCCAGATATCATCATTAAGGGTGGCATTAGCCACAAAGGTGACGACAGAAAAACACCATCAACAAAGGTTGCGAGAACTAGAAGCGTTGGATGAAAAGCATCTCCGAGCTCAATAACAAATTGAGTTGTATCAAGCCTGAGTCTCGCAAGCGTTCAATAAGAACGTTAAACCAAGGACCTTTAAGTAAGGAAACTTGGTTCTGGCTATTAAAAGACCAATGATTCTAACCCACAAGACTAAGGATAAATTTGAACCCAAGTGGGAAGGACCGTTCGTCGTGGAGATGGTATACTCTAGCGGAGCTTATCGCTTAATGAACCAGAATAGCGAAAGAATGATGATGCCGATTAACGGTAAATTTTTGAAAAAGTATTATGCATAAAAAAATACTACTGTCACATCTGGTTCATATCCCAAGAAGTATAACCATCCACTTGTTCAAGTTACGCATATGAGCACTTGGACTTCTTTATTAAACTAAGGCATGTGCAATTAGGCGCCTCTATCTAAGTTAATGATCCTGATCCGATCATCCCGGTGTAAGCAGTTAAATGCTTTTACCAAACTATCAGTTCGCTCTATTAAAGAGCTTTACCGTGGTCAATAATTGTGACCTAGTTGTTTTAACGACCTAAATTACGCATATGAGCCTTGGATTGTTTAAACAAATTTTATGACAAGTTATTTGTTGAGCAAAAAGAAAAATTTGTAGCCGACAGATAAAAGAATCAAAAGAGTTATCTTTATTCGTGCATCAAAAGAATAAAGTTACAAAAGAATAAAAGAATTCAAAAGAATATATGAGTTCTTACAAAGAATAAAGAATAAATAAATCAAAGGGAGTTATGGCTCTCCCAAAAACCTCAACTTATTTGTCGTTGTTGGCAGTGAAAATTTCTAAGTAAATAGAGTTTTCCACAACAGAACGCGGAGCTAATCCATAGCTCCGCGTCTGGCTATTTTTTAGCCTCGCGTTGAGTAAAACGTGGAGATGTTCGATAGCTTCGCGTTAGCTCCGTGCACTGGTTATTTAGCGCCGCGTTTTGATGCGATTAAAGCTCCGCGTGAGCAGATAACCAGAATCTCAAACTGATTGAGATTATGATTTGGGCTTATCCAAATACCAAATCAAATCCAATCAGAATTCTAAATCAAGAGATTTTAATCAATATAAAATATTTGATTGGAATCCTTGATGAAAGCAAATTTTATTCAGATAGAAACTCTCTCAAATCTTCCTGGGGCTATAAATACCTTCTTGGTGAAACCGTAGGGGATCTTTTGGAAGTTTTGGTAAAGTTTGAGTTACGCGTGAGAGCCTTGAACGAATCAAATCCAGAGATCAGAGGTCTTCTTCTTCCTTCTTTTGATCCTTTGGCAATTCAAGTACGCGAGAGAGCCTTGAAGCCTTTTTGTGATCATCTTCCTCTTAGAGAATTCAAGTTACGTACAGAGCCTTGGATTCGTGAAGAGCAAAGACCAAGAAGATCGTCTACAGTCGGCCGATATCTTCAAAAGAGAAGATTTCAGCATACCGATCATCCAAAGGAACTACTATAGATCCCATCGCCACTGATCCCACGTTTACATTGTAAAGAGAGAGATTGAAGTATAAAATCCTCTCGTTTCTTATCTTTATATATCTTGTTCACTTCATTGTAATTTAAATTAATTCGATAGAAGGAAGCAAAGCAACTTTTGTGGCGAACAAACTGGCGACTACAGTGGGAGTCATCTCTTTCACTGATGAAGAGATTGTGGCGCAATCGGACGTTGACTTGATCGGATCCGAAGTAGACACGCTGGTTGTTGAAATCGACCAGCAGAAGTACGAGGAGTTCCTCTCCTCTGGATCAGGTGACTTGGATGAGACACGGCACTATCGTCGTATGTACTCCAATGCCTGAGTGACGGGTAGAAAGGTATCCACCGAGAGACGGGGATCCTTGGAGACTGCGGCTATAGAGCCGGAGTTCACACAAGAAATCCTAGCCAAGGATGAGCTTCCGACTGCCGAAGAAGACCTGGGGACTGGATTGACCAGAACCTAACTCCCAAACAGGAACCGGAGAGCGAGGCGTAGAGCCCTCAAAGCCCGCTTTGGACGCGGAGCTAATACCAGAGGACGCGAGGCTATGGTCCCTCGCAAACTGGCTCGCGCTACCCGCGAGACCAGTCTCTACCGCGTTAAACGCGAAGTTACAACTTGCCTTAAAAGCAAGGAAAAGCCAGCGTGTGATATTCCTCGCGAGGCTACCGCTGAGCTTAGCGAGAGACGCGAAGCCAGCGAAGTTTGCGCTAGTCGCAAAATATCAGACACTCGCGAGAGACGCGAGTATAAAAATTCTGTAAAGCCAGCGTGTGATTCTCCACGCGAGGCTGATACTAAGCTAAGCGAGAGACGCGAGGCTACTTGCGAGGATCGCAAGATTTATGACACTCGCGAGAGACGCGAGTATAAAAATTCTGTAAAGCCAACGTGTGATTCTCCACGCGAGGCTGATACTAAGCTAAGCGAGAAATGCGAAGCTACTTGCGAGAATTGCAAGATTTATGACACTCTCAAGAGACGCGAGTATAAATATTCTGTAAAGCTAGCGTGTGATTCTCAACGCGAGGCTGATACTAAGCCAAGCGAGAGACGCGAGGCTACTTGCGAGAAACGCAAGATATCTAATACTCACGAGGAACGCGAAGATGATTGGCAAATTGTTGTCAGTCTAGGAATCACGCGAGACGCGAAGTTATGACTTGCGATAAATACAAGGGTAAGCCAGCGTATAGGAATTTTTTTCCACGCGAGGCCAAGACTACAGAAGAGAAACTTCTGAAAACATGCCAAGCCAGCTTAAAACGAGAGGCTAGCGATGTTAAACACGGAGCTACTCTTCAGGCTCGCGATGATAAACGCGGAGCTACTCTTCAGGTTCGCAGTATAAGACGTGAAGCTACTTCTAAGCCCCGCGAGGAGCAATCTGACTACAGAATCAGGGCTGATCATTCAAAAAAACTTCAATGGGTTCCTAGACCCGCCCAAAAGTCAGATGGACTTCATGATGCCATGGTTAAAGACGTTGATCTTAGGGATTATCTGTCCAAGAAGAGAGGCATAGATCAACTTCAAAATGAACCTGTTTGTCATTGTCAGCAGCTCATGACAGCAGTGTCCGCTGTAATGGACAACTGTGGCTGCATCAAAAGCAGGGTATTTGTGTTTGATCGATTGACCGAGTCAGACAAGAACCCTACTAAGAAACCAAAGACTGCTTCCCTAAAACACTGGAGAGCTGTAACCTCCAATATGGTGGGGAAAGGAAAGAAAATTATAGAGACGGATGATGATTCAGAATTGAGCGATGAAGAACCTCATCGTGTTACTCGACTAAAGTCAGGAGCCGTCCCGCCTCGAAACTATAAGAGGCTCGCAGGGGGTTTTTATGATGAGGACAGTGATAATTCAGCTATAGCCTCACCTTGTTCCTCTGCATCGTCTAGACTACAGAAGTCAGCATCTCACATGGCAGATAAATCTGATGATATCAATCAGAGATTTGAAGCTCAATAAAGAATGATTTGAGAGCAGCAAAAGATGATTGAAGGTCTTAAAGTCATGCTATCGAGATTTGTTGAAGATAATGCCAAAAAGGGCAAGGAAAATCCAAATGAAGAAGAACAGGAGGAGAAAACCCACTCGATGCATGAGGAAGAAGATGGATTTTCTTTCCATGATCCGCATGAAGAAAAAGTTTAAAAATTACAGAATCAACTCGAAGCTTTGATGCGTAAGAAGGAGTTAAAAGAGGTAGGGGTTTCAAGACCATATCCTCCTGAATGGGATACTATACCATACCCACAAAAGTATAAGCTGCTCAAGTTAGAGCCATACAATGGGAAGGGATCGCCCAGTCAGCATATATATTACTTCTTGTCCCAAGTAGGACATTTGATGGGTAATGACCCCATCATGACTAAAATATTCGCAAGTACTTTGTGATAGCCTGCCTTTACTTGGTTCATGCAGCTGCCCCCAGGTACTATTAATACCTGGTTTGATGTAGAAAAATTATTTCTCTCACGTTTCTTCAAGGATGATACCGAGATTACGGTTCATTCCCTCCTTGCAACTAGACAAGGGGAACAGGAAACGGTAAAAAATTTCATAGAAAGGTTCCGGGAGAAGTCCGTGCATTGCAAATACGGAATGGTCCAGGAAACTCTTGTCGAAACTTGTCGACACAATCTTAAGACCAATGTGCTCCTAAAAATGGGGGCCGTAGAGTCTAAGACATGGAGGGATTTGCTCAAACAAGGAGAGCAAGCTGAAGACTTGATTCGTCGAGTTGAAGAATCTCGTGGATCAAGAAGTGCTGGGGGTAGTAAGTCATATACCCAAAATAGCAGCAATAAGAATAAGGAAAAGGCAGTGATGGTATCAGAAGCTGCTCCTCAGAGATCCAGCCCTCCACCGAAGCCGAAGCCCCAAAATCAGCAGTGCCCAAGGCAAAATAGACCGCAGCAGGAGAGAAATTATACTTTCAAAGTGGAACAGACGCCTATCCTCTTTCACTTGCTCCAGAAGAAGGGAATGCTAAAACTTCCGGAGAATAAGAAACCAGAAGACGCTGGTAAGACTAAAGATTCTAACTACTGTCTCTATCACCAGAATGTTGGGCACCCTACTAGGGATTGTTTTCCCCTTAAGAACAGAATCCAAGCACTAATAGAAGCTAGAGTTCTGACGCTTAAGGAAGAGCAGAAGCAGGTCACTGCCAATATGGCAACCATAGTGATTGGAACCCACGAGTTCCCGCAGGAGTGACCCCAATCCCAAAAGGTAAGATGGTCCCGAAGAACCTTGATCCTCATAACAAAGCCCAAGAAGGACTTGTCCCTGTGACGACCCAAAAGGGGGAAGTCATGTGGGTTCATCCCGATTTGCTAGAGGATGAGCAATGGACTACTACGAGAGATCTAGGGAAGAAGCGGACTGTTAATGTCATTTCTACAGATATAAAGGAAGAATATATAGCTCCGGGAGCCTTCACAGATTCTGAAGAAGAACCCGAAACTATGGCCACTCATCAAGATGGGGCAGGCCCTTCCGGTACCCGATCCGGGAAGAATATCTTAAGGACTACACTAGAGTAGATCCAAAAGACATCTATGCAGAACTTGCATAACCTGCGAAACAGAAAGGACTTCGTTTCCAGAAGAATCCTATTAGAGAGGAAGGAGCCAGCGAGACTACCTTCAAGTTTGACATAATTGCTCAGTTGGCGAATATCCCAGCACGAGTAACGCTTTACGAATTGTTGAGATTATCAAAATCAACACGTGAAGCTCTAAGAGAGGCCTTGGCAGACTCTGAGTCATTCCTAGCTCAGATTATCGAGCCGGCCAATGAAGAAGAAAAGGACTCTTGCCCCCGCTGTCACCAAGTGAGGAGGCATGTCCCACAAATCATCTTCTCTCCTGAAGACATGCAGGTGAGGAATATAAAGCATAACAGGCCTTTATATTTCACCGGATATGTCGGATCCACGAAAGTGGACCGAATTCAGATTGATCCGGCTTCTGCACTAAGTGTCGTACCCAGAAGGTTGATGCAGCTGTTAGGGATTCCCCTCCATCGTCTGACACCAACCAATACAATGATATACGGGTTTAATGCTAATAATAGTCGTCCCCTCGGAAAAATCCGACTCCGATGTCGGATCGGGGATTTAAGGACGGAGGCTACATGCTACGTTATTGATGCAGATACCTCCTACAACATACTATTGGGGCGGCCTTGGATCCACGCTCATATGATAGTTCCGTCAACTCTCCACCAATGCATGAAATATTGCAATGAGGAAGGAGAGGTCCGGACACTAATTGCTGACAAGCAACCATTCAAAGGGTTGGAGAATCACTTCACGGATGCTGCACTATATAAACCAGCCCATGAAGTTTCCAACGACAATCCTAGCAAACCCCCAAAGCCCGATGACAGTGGCAATGAAGTCGACACTGAGTACGAGCTTCCTGGAGAAGATGATGGGGGTGATTATGAAATCAACCCTTATTTAGATTTCAGTTCGAGTCTTGATAATATAGTGGATGTAATAGAAAGTGAGTGGATTATTAATGAAGACATAAAGTTAGTCTACGAGCATACTGTAGCTACTGAGTCTGAACCCTATTGTACTTCCACTGAAGTGGATGGTCTATCCGAACTTGAAGTTCTGGCGGCATATCATTAGCCACTTAGGTCATCCCTCCTCTCTCGATCAAGAATAGCTGAGGAAAAAGGTCACTGCTTCGAAGTGCCTCCTCGGGGAAGATCCCAAAAGCGATTATGTTCGGCAAGGTAATTACGTCACCCCGGTGAAGACAAAGCAGTGAAAGTGATGAACAAACATCACCCCAATTTCACCTGTATGAACAAAAATCCCGGCAGATAATGGAGAAGATGAGTTATAATTTTACCCAGAAACCGGGATTGAACTTTGGAAAAGGGCGACGGAACCTTATACCCTCGTTCAGACCGAGAGGAAAGAGCCCTGATTATTATCAGAAGACTCGCAGGGGGTTGGGCTATGTATCTACTCCTCCCTCATCACCTTCCGGACAAGAAGATAGCTATTCGGCCAAGGAAGATGCATCTTCACCCAATCATGACTCGGATGTAAGTACCGGCGCCTGGTTTCAGTCCTTGACGGCCAATATGGTTTCAGCCGCAACGGAAAGCGACGAGGAACCAATTGATGTCCAAGATGATTCCTGGGCTAAGCATATGGACACTCTCTGGGACGTCCGCTTTGAGCAACGTGATCCGCCCACTGAAGACAAATTGATACAAGTCAACATGGGAACGGAAGAAAATCCGAAACCCATCTTCATAAGCGACACGCTAACTCCATTAGAAAAGGAGGAACTTATATCTCTCATCAAAGAGTATATAGACATGTTCGCATGGAATTATGAAGACATGCCTGGGCTTGACCCTCAAATTGCCACACACCGGTTAAATATAAAAGAAGATGCCAAACCTGTTAAACAACAACAGAGGCGTTTTCGACCGGAATTGATAGAGGCAATAGTTGCTGAGGTCAATAAGCTTATAAAATCCGGATTCATCCATGAAGAACAGCATCCTGATTGGGTTGCCAATATAGTGCCTGTTCGTAAAAAGAACAGCAAAATCCGGATATGCATCGACTTTCGGGATCTCAACGCTGCATGTCCTAAGGATGAGTTTCTACTTCCCATCACCGACGTGATGATAGACAACACTTGTGGTTATGAGAGGATGTCCTTTATGGATGGCTTCTTAGGATATAACCAGATCAAGATGTACCCTGATAATGAAAAGCATACAGCTTTCATAATACCGCAGGGGGTGTACTGCTATACGGTGATGCCATTCGGGCTGAAGAATGCTGGTGCCACCTACCAGCGTGCGATGAGCATTATGTTCAAAGAACATCTGCGCAAGACAGTAGAGTGCTACGTAGATGACTTGGCAGTCAAAAGTAAAAATAAAGGAGACCACCTCCAGGACTTAAGAACGGTCTTCGATCTCATGAGGAAATATCATTTGAAGATGAATCCCACTAAGTCATTCATGGGGGTGTCGAGCGGGAAATTCCTTGGGTTCATAATAACTTCAAAAGGAATTTTCCTCGACCCTGAAAAGGTAAAAGCAATTAGCGACATGCAGCCTCCCCGCAATCTTAAAGAATTGAGGGGATTACAAGGGAAGCTTGCCTATATTCGGCGCTTCATTTCCAACCTATCAGGGCGATGCTTAAATGGCCGGTTGGCGAAATGGGCATTATTGCTATCGCCCTATGACATACATTTCGTCCCTCAAAAAGCCACAAAGGAACAGGCGATCACCGATTTTCTTGCAAATCATCCAATCGGGTCTAATTCCAAACAGACGTCAGAGGTCAACACAGTTAGTAAGGAACAAGCATGGCAAATGTTCTTTGATGATGCTGCCAGACGATCTGCTGCTGGAGTGGGGGTTGTGCTAATCTCCCCACATAAGCATATATTGCCTAACGGCTACTCACTGACAGAGTCGTGCATGAATAATGTGGCGGAATATAACGCACTCATTATCGGCCTGAAGATGGCTCTACAACTGGGGGTGAACTGTCTAGAGGCATATGGAGACTCTAAACTCATCGTCAATCAGATGACGGGCGAGTATGAAGTCAGACATGAAGCCCTCATCCCCTATTATCAGCTAGCTATTGAACTGGCAGGCTACTTTGAGCAATTTTACATCTCTCATATACCTCGAAATGAGAATGTATATGCGGATGCCCTTGCCGCATTAGTTGCAACATTGGCGATCCCGCTAGGTGAAGCTAAAAGCGTCACTATTGGAAGCAAAGAGCTCCTTCATCCAGATACTCTTCTTCAAAATAAAGAAGTGTGCCGAGTAGGCCTAACTTTGGAACCCCGTGATTGGCGATTTCCATTTGTGGATTATGCTTTATATGGGATATTACCAGAAGATCCTAAGGAAGCCACCTCTATAAAGAGGAAGGCCCAAAGATTTTATTATGACCATAAACTTCAGACTTTATATAGAAAGTCAAGAGATGGTCTGCTGCTACGCTGCATATCAAAAGCAGAAGTAGATGAAGTGTTGAGAGAAACATACGATGGAGTATGTGGAGCTCATCAGCCCGGTCCCAAACTTGGAGACCGCATAAGAAGGCTAGGATACTACTGGCCGAGCATGGTTACGGAAGCAATGGCATACGCTAAACGGTGCCATGAATGCCAAATACATGCCAATTTTATTCATCAACCCCAAGAATACTTGCACAATACCGTTGCAAGTTGGCCATTTGAAGCATGGGGGATAGATATTGTGGGGTCTATAACTCCCCCGTCATCCAGAGGACATCGGTTTACTCTTGCAATAACCGATTATTTTTCAAAATGGGTCGAAGTCGTGCCCATGAAAGAAGTGAAGACGACAGAGGTGATCAAATTTGTCAAACATCATGTCATTTACCGCTTTGGCGTCCCCCGACGGATTATTCATGATAATGGTCCGCAATTCATCAGTCAGGGATTCTCCAGATTCTGCAATAAGTTCAGAATCAAGGATATTGCTTCAACGCCATATAACCCCGCAGCTAATGGGTTGGCCAAAGCCTTCAACAAGATGATCATTAAACTCCTTCGGAAGTTCGTCTCTTCTAATAAACGAGATTGGGATGAAAAGCTAGGAGAGTGCCTGTGGGCTTATCGCACCACTGTTCGCACCCCTACGAAAGCTACTCCATTCTCTTTAGTCTATGGAAGTGAGGCCGTCTTGCCTCTCGAAGTCCAGATTCCTTCATTAAGAGTGGCTTTAGCCACAAAGATGACGACAGAAGAGCGTCATCAACAAAGATTAAGAGAACTAGAGGCGTTGAATGAAAAGCGTCTCAGGGCTCAACAACAAATTGAGTTGTATCAAGCCCAAATTTCTCAAACGTTCAATAAAAACGTTAAGCCAAGGACCTTTAAGTAAGGAGACTTGGTTTTGGCTGTTAAAAGGCCAATGGTGCTAACCCACAAGACTAAGGGTAAGTTTGAACCCAAGTGGGAAGGACCGTTTGTTGTGGAGACAATATACTCCAGTGGAGCCTATCGCTTGATGAATCAAAATGGCGACAGGATGATGACGTCGATCAATGGCAAATTTCTGAAGAAATACTATTCTTAGTATCCCTGGAGGTACGATTCTCTCTTTTCTTAGGCATGCGCAGTTTGGTGCCTCTGACCTAAACCTTGTGTGTTTGGTTCTCAAGTTTGAACCACCTCCAGTCTTTTCTTAGGCATGCGCAGTTTGGCGCCTCTGACCTAAACCTGGTGTGTCTGGTTCTCAAGTTTGAACCACCTCCAGTCTTTTCTTAGGCATACGCAGTTTGGCGCCTCTGACCTAAACCTGGTATGTTTGGTTTTCAAGTTTGAACCACCTCCAGTCTTTTCTTAGGCATGCGCAGTTTGGCGCCTCTGACCTAAACCTGGTGTGTTTGGTTCTCAAGTTTGAACCACCTCCAGTTTTTTCTTAGGTATGCGCAGTTTGGCGCCTCTGACCTAAACCTGGTGTGTTTGGTTCTCAAGTTTGAACACCTCCAGTCTTTTCTTAGGCATGCAAAGTTTGGCGCCTCTGACCTAAACCTGGTGTGTTTGGTTCTCAAGTTTGAACCACCTCCAGTCTTTTCTTAGGCATGCGCAGTTTGGCGCCTCTGACCTAAACCTGGTGTGTCTGGTTCTCAAGTTTGAACCACATCCAGTCTTTTCTTAGACATGCGCAGTTTGGCGCCTCTGATCTAAACCTGGTGTGTCTGGTTCTCAAGTTTGAACCACCTCCAGTTTTTTCTTAGGCATGAGCAGTTTGGCGCCTCTGACATAAACCTGGTATATTTGGTGTGCCCAGTTCAAGTTACGCGAGAGAGCCTTGAACCGCCTCCTGTTTGGTTCTCAAGTTTGAACCACCTCCAGTCTTTTCTTAGGCATGCGCAGTTTGGCGCCTCTGACCTAAACCTGGTGTTTGGTTCTCAAGTTTGAACCACCTCCAGTATTTTCTTGGGCATGCACAGTTTGGCGCCTCTGACCCAAACCTGGTGTGCTTAGTTCTCAAGTTTGAACAGCCTCCAATCTTTCTTTTAGGCATGCGCAATTAAGCGCCTCTGACCTAAAAGGTATGAATTACCCAGCGCCAACTAGGCAATGGGTAGAGAACCAGTTTCTCGCCAACCCCTTCATACTGGGGGTAAAAAGTATGAATTACCCCAATACCGATAAGGTAAAGGGAAGAGGAAAAGTTTGGCATTTAAGCCCAAACGAAATCCTTGACAACTCACCATGTTGAGGGGAATAACATGGCTAGCCCAACTCAAACGGTAGTTAGTAAAGGCTAATCAAATCCGTTGATAGCTGGGGGTTTGCTAAAAATCCCATAAACCCTGTCATATTAAATTCTTACCTCTGACAGTATGGTTATGAAAATTGTGCATAAAACGATACAGAGAGATAAATCATTTTGACAACAAGTTATTTATTGGGCAAGCAAATCTGTTTTGAAGCCGGCAAATATAAGAGTCAAAAGAATCATCTTTATCAAAAGGGTGAAGATACAAGAAGAATTTTGAAGAACCATCAAAGGTTATCTCTCTCCCGTTTATGAAGTTCTTATTACAAAAAAAATGAAAGAATAGAGAAAGGAAACTATGGATCTCCCAGGAGCTTCAATTTATTTATCGTCTCATCCAAATTTCGACGATGAGATGACTCCACGGTATGTTGAGCCTGTCTACGCAACTCATCATCATTTATTGCAAGTTGCTGTTGACGAGACTCTTCAATGGCACGATTCCTGTTCGTCTCCTCCTGCTTAACCTGTTCCTGTTGGAGAAGCAACATTTCCTGCTTCTTGACAGACTCCCCTAATCGGAGTTCATTTTCTATAAAGATGGCCCGAGCTCTGGCAATCGTCTCCTGGGCTCTAGAGATGGCAGACTGACTCTCCCCAATCTCAGAGTCCACCCTCCTCAGATCCCCAAGAATGGATTCTCGGCTGGCTTCAAGCTCTGTCAGCTCCTGAGACCATCTCTCTTCCTGCTGCCTTAAAACATTTCTACGCGATGTTAATTCCACCCGAAGCCGCGCCAGTTCTATCTCAGTTATCGCCTTCACATCCGCCTGACGGAGTGTGTGTAGCGTGGTCACCTGCTCTTCTAAGACTGCAAGGCGGGACCGGTAAGGAGCTGCTCGATCTCGTCCCCTAACTTCTTCAATATTTTCCAAATAGCGGAATAACATTGGACGTGCAGAGTTAAAGAAATCATGGCCAGCAAGGACCATCTCGATACATCTCCTTAGCAAACGCATAAAATCAACGACACTGAAGTTGAAAAGTTCTTCAAGAGGATTTGAAGTATCAGCAGGCAAAGCAGGTAATGCCAAGGGAGATGTCACGGGCAGGGGAGCAGTGGCTACCAGAGTCGAAGCCCGTCCCTGCACCAAGTTCAGGATATGGGGAACTAATAAAGCAAGTGTGGATCTGGAAGAGCTGGGGACCCCAGCGGAAGCATCGCCAGTACTGATCACTTGGGTGCCCCCGCCAGCAAGAAGAGAAGACGGGATATATTCCCCCGAAGCTCCTCCGGTGGGGAAGCATCTTCAAACGAGAACTTCAAATTATCCTCCTCCCATGCTGGAAGATTTGGAACCGGAGGAGTTGCAGGTGTCTCAGCAGCCACGATAATAGAGGATGTTAAAATCGCTGACTAAGAAACGGAAGGGACACCAACAACCGTTGGAAATGTCTCAGTGGAGCAGACTGGTGGTGTTGGAGACGGCATACTAGGAGACGGTATGGCCTCTTTGGCGGCAGCTGCAATAATGACTTCTGTTCTCTCAACACTCCCAAGTGCATCAATTGGGGGAATTGAAGAGGAAATAGAGGCAGGAGTCGGTGTGAAATAATCAGCGTTAAAATCGCTCGTAGAACTACCAGCACCCGAATAGTCTACTCTCTCGTCAGACTCCCCCTGAGTAGTTGAGTGCATTGGCGAAAGGAGCTGACCGCCTGCATCAGAAAACAGGTAAATGGTATTACAAAGTAAAAATAATAGACAAAAGACGAAATATTAAGAACTATACCTGGAGATACAAGTCCAGTTGTTGGACTTGAAGGGGGAGCCATTGTCGTTTCCAACAATGTACCCGTCTCGCTACCCGTTGGTTGCGCCGCAGATTGTGCAGCAGGCTCTACGATCGGAGGAGCCGAAACCTCGGCGACACTTGGAGCTTTAGCAGGTTCATCCTCCCTTGCCGACGCTGGAGGTAGAGCTGAAGCCAATAAGTCTGAAGCAAGTTTGACAGTCACTTCTTGGGGGGGCTATCAAAGTTTCCTGAGCCAACTTCTGCTTCTTACCGGGCCTTTTCTTTAAGGTACTGCGACGTTTGAGAGTTGGACTCCAGGGACGAATGACAACAGGCTGGGGAGCTCCTCCAGCACCAGTATTGTCATCATCATCACCGGCATCGTCGTCGGACTCGCTAGGGTCTGAAGGCTCAGCCGCGGCGCCAAGAAATTCTTCCATTCCTTTTATTCTCACTCTAGAAGCACCCTGGCGGCTAATGTAGAAGGCCTCGATCTCGTTGCAACAACTGCGGTTGGAAGAGAAGCCGGGCACATTAGCATTTGCAATGCTGAACCATGTGCAGAAGCTGAGAGTCATTGCCAGTTCTGGCGACTTCTGGGGTAAGGTGAATTCAGCTTCGGTTCCATCTGCCGCAAAATGGAACCAGCCACGGGCACCTTCGTACAAGTTCCCCTCGTAAGCAAGTTTCTTGTTCGGATTACCCACGAAGAGTTGAGAGTATCCGAACTGGCGAGCAAAGCGATTTGGGATGTACGGTTCAATTAGACACTTGATATCTTGACGATACACCAAGTGTCCAGGACGGATGTTGAGGAGCCACCAGAATGCTCCCGCGGATAAGGCAGTAAAGTTATTCGCCCCCGCAGTATCCTTCAGCTTCAACCCATATCCTCCGCCAGGAAAGTCAGGAAAACACCGAAAGATCTTATAGTTCTGAAAGCTACGAAGAGTCTTCCGAATTTGGGACATATAATTGTGCTTCCATGAAGAGCATTCATACAGCTTCACAAAGAAGCACTTCTCACCCGAACGACGTTCAGCCGCACTCATCAGAGAGGAGCAGTGCAAGACGAGCCATGCCATCAGATAAGTATAAGGAAGCTCCACCCTAGGGTTTGGAGTCTTTGGCTGAGCAGTCTCCTTCGATTTGCCCTTTCCTTTCCCCTTGACCTTATCAGCAGAGAGGAGATCATGATAAAGTTTCCGCAATCCGTGCTGTAGATTGCACACCATAGCCAGGAGAAGTCCAAGGGGTCGGCCATATGCAAGAAGAACCGCTGGATATACCACGGTCATTGCGATTGCTTCCTTGGGCAATGACGGCACGACGCATCTCTTCAGCCACAGCATCAAAAACCCGGCGATGAGACCTCTGTTGGAGATCGAAAACTGGGCTTGATAGTGGTAGCTCTTGAATGAAGTGCCAGGACCGTATCCATTCTCATTGGAGTCAGTGGTATAATATAATAGGTAACGGCCCCTGGTTATACGTTGATCGATCTCTGAGATGGGGACAGGAGGATGGCCATGGATAGTTGTCGAGCTATCCTTAGAATTCAAGTTGGCAAAAAGGTATTCGGCCCATTTCTTGTGACCAATACCATTATTTCGCGCACCTACCAGGTCGGCGCAAATACGATAATGGCACATCATCTCCCAGTATGTGGCATAAACGCGTTCATCCTTAGCCATCAATATGTTTAATTCCTCGGCGGAAGGGGTGTATTCTTCATAGGGGACTTCACCCATGGAAAGCCCAGAAACCTCGAACATCTCGTGGAGAGCGAACCCTAGCTCACCCACTGGTGTAAAGAGAGTGCAGGTCTCGGGGGTACATCTCCAAGAGGCAGAAGAAATGATAAGCACTCTGGGGGAACCTGAAGTGGACGTTCCTGATGGCTTTATATAAGCCGATATCCTTTAAGATGGGCTCGTGGGAATCCAACATGTACTGAACAAGGCGAGCCCACCACATATTACTAGAAAAATAAACCCAGCCAGGCATCCTGAAGTCGCTAGCCGGGTACTGACCATCCTTCGCCAGGAACTCACTTAAGAAAGTTCGTGCGCGGGATGGGACTTCTCCTACTGGAAGCTCCTTGCCAAATCGGCCTGGAAGCAAGCCAGTAATGCATCTGGGGGGACCATCTTGATAAACCCCTTGTGCACCAAATTTGCCCGTTGGGACGCCATCTTGCTCTTGAGTTAGTCCTCACTTTAATTCCCGAGGCGTCGCCAGCCTCTGAAGATAGACCAGAGGATAGTTACAATCCATTCTAGGCAGAAACATCAGCATTTCTCCTGAGTTATATAACCAAACGCACTCCTCTTCAAAGAGGATCTCATCTGATTGATCCATCTGGTCTCCAAAGAGGAAGGCCGGTTTCTCCATCGACTCTCTATTCAAAGTTTCGAAGGCTGCATCAGTTATCATTTCTCGCGCAGTAGTGGGGTGATATTTGATCAACTTCTCCTTGCGCTCCTTCGGGTCTAGCTTATATGAAGCCAAGATAGTGGTGAAGCGAAATTGGCCGGAGGGATCAGAACCCCCAGCAAAACCGAAGTAATTCTTATGGGGAAGAGCTTCCATCGAATACCCTACTGCAAAAAGAAAGCAGAGTTAGAGAAGTTTCTATAAAACAGAAAATTTCTCTAAGTATGGACGTGCGAAGCTAAAAATTAGAACGCGCGAAGCTAAAAATTAGACCGCGCAGAAGTCAAAAGAGCCTCGCGTTTCAGCGCTACTACTACTTAAAAGAGCCTCGCGTTTCAGCGCGACTGCTACTTAAAAGAGCCTCGCGGATCAAACGCGACTGCTACTCAATAGCCTCGCGTTTCAGCACGACTGCTACTTAAAATAGCCTCGCGTTTCAGCGCGACTGCTACTTAAAATAGCCCCGCGTTTTAAAACGCGAGGATGACGCGATAACTTCGCGTGAGAAGAAAGCCAGAGGCTTTTCTTCTTCTCCAAGCCTTATGGCCGGAGTACGGCGATCTCGCCGATGGAAGAGATGATTAACTGGTTAGAACTCAACCAAATCATTCTAAAATCTCCTAAAGAGTCTCGATAGAGAGATTCTTACCCCCAATAGGCGAAACGTGGGCTGGCGCATCGCCGCCATGGCCGCTGCCACCACTGCTTGCGCCAGTCCCCGATGATGGAGCTGCACGAGAAGTAGCACGAGTTTTGGGTGCCATTGCTTGAAACTTGAGGAAAATCGACGGGAAACTGGGAAGAAATCGGTCGGAGAACGTTAGGGTCGCCTGAGCTCTGATCGCCTGAATCTCTAGGGTTTCTGGAAAATTCTCAAATGAAGTGAGAAGAAAAGAAATGGGGATTTCGTTTAAATGAGGGAAACTGCCTTTTGGAATTCGGCGCGGATTTCGGAGAAAATGACTGGTCAGTTACTCTCCAAAACGCGGAGCTATTAGCCTCGCGTGATAAAGAAAAAAAGTGAAGATATTAACTCCGCGCTACTCTGCGCAACTCCGCAAAACGTGAAGATAACTTGGTATTTTAGCTTCGCGTACTCATGAAAAACTTGGATTTTTGGCTAAGTTAAAAATGATCCATATCCGATCACTTCAGGTATTAATGATCTAAGTTACGCAGAAGAGCCTTAGACTATTTTACCAGAATTATTAACCATCTATTTGTTGAGCAAGCAAAATTGTTGAAACCGACAGATAGAGAGGAAAATAATTTATCTTTATTCATAAAGCAAGAAATTACAAAAAAGGAGTTATAGCTCTCCTAAATGCTTCTACATATTCATCGACTCATCAATAACCTAATGGTGAGATTTCTCTACGGGGTGTTGAAACTCAGCCCCCTGGTTCACATGCAAAGGATCTCCTCTGTAAATGTCAACTTGGATCTGTCATCTGAAATGAAGCACGAGAGGAAAGGAAAGTGCCACAAGCCCTTACTTGAGCTTGTAGCTCCTTCAAAAGTTTATCTCCAGGAGCCAGAGCTTGAAACCTGCAACTATATTGTAAAGCTTATGCTTCTGGCTTCCTTAGAGTTACTTTTACTGATGAAGATCGATGGACTCACATACACTCCTCTTCGGAAAGGATTGGACTTACTGCAAAAGGAACAGATTTCTAAAAGTGTGAAAACGCGGAGCTAAACTAACTCCGCGTGCAGTAGAAGAAATAGCCTCGCGTTTTAAAACGCAGAGGATGACGCGATAACTTCGCGTAAAGGAAGAATGGAGTTTTTCTCTGCCTTTTTCATTCTCTTTCATAGCTTCGCAACATCTCGCGACTGCTAATCAAAGATAGCCTCGCAGATTCCTAGCGACTACTAATCAAAGATAGCCTCGCAGATTCATCGCGACTGCTAGTTAGATAAAGCCCCACGTTTCAAGCACAGGGATGACGCGATAACTTCGCGTAGAGAAAGATCAGAGTTCCTCTCTGACTTCTCCTTCTCCTTTAAGCCTTACGGCCGGAGAGCAGCGATCTCGCCGGTGAAGTAAACAATTGGCCGGATTAAACCAAGCCAAAACATCTCAGAATGGTTCTTAGAAGACCAAGAGTTAAGGTTGTTACCTTTAGAAGACGCTGCATTGACTGGTTCGCCACTATGTCTACTTCCGCGGCCGCTGCCATTAACGCCGGCCAATATGCATAAAGCCAAACTCTTCTAGAGAGACATCCTAATGATGAAAATCTATGGAGAGTTAAAGGGAGATCAATTGAAGATCGCTCGTTGACATCGCTCACTCGGTTGCAGGGGTTGAGAACTCTTCAAAATCTCTGAATGAAGAAGAAGATGAGCCGAGAGCTCTATTTAAACAAAATTTCCGTCGCTTGGTATTCGGCACAGAAATTCGAGAGTAATTAATGAAGCAATTACTCATTTCATTGAAAATGAAGTGAAGCTGATTAGCTCCGTGTAGGCGAGCATAACGCGAAGGAGACTTGGTATTCTAACTCCGCGTTTTCAGTTTGAAAATCCAAAGTATTTCAAAATTTGCTAAGTTCGAAACCATTTTGAAAACTTTGGAGGGGGTTCTGTTGGCAGTGAAAATTTCTAAGTAAATAGAGTTTTCCACAACAGAACGCGGAGCTAATCCATAGCTCCGCGTCTGGCTATTTTTTAGCCTCGCGTTGAGTAAAATACGGAGATGTTCGATAACTTCGCGTTAGCTCCGCGCACTGGTTATTTAGCGCCGCGTTTTGATGCGATTAAAACTCCGTGTGAGCAGATAACCAGAATCTCAAACTGATTGAGATTATGATTTGGGCTTATCCAAATACCAAATCAAATTCAATCAGAATTCTAAATCAAGAGATTTAAATCAATATAAAATATTTGATTGGAATCCTTGATGAGAGCAAATTCTATTCAGATAGAAACTCTCTCAAATCTTCCTGGGGCTATAAATAACTTCTTGGTGAAACCCTAGGGGATCTTTTGGAAGTTTTGGTAAAGTTTGAGTTACGTGTGAGAGCCTTGAACGAATCAAAACCAGAGATCAGAGGTCTTCTTCTTCCTTCTTTCGATCCTTTGGCAATTCAAGTACGCGAGAGAGCCTTGAAGCCTTTTTGTGATCGTCTTCCTCTTAAAGAATTCAAGTTACACACAGAGCCTTGGATTTGTGAAGAGCAAAGACCAAGAAGATCGTCTACAGTCGGCCGATATCTTCAAAAGAGAAGATTTCAACGTACCGATCGTCCAAAGGAACTACTATAGATCCCATCGCCACCGATCCCACGTTTACATTGTAAAAGAGAGAGATTGAAGTATAAAATCCTCTCGTTTGTTCTCTTTAAATATCCTGTTCACTTTCATTGTAATTTAAGTTAATTCGATGGAAGGAAGCAAAGCAACTTTTGCGGCGAACAGTCGTCTCATCAATAACTAGACGACGAGTCTCCTCCATGGAGTGTTGAGCCTGCGCTCGTAAATCATCGTCATTTATTGTGAGTTGCTGAGTCAACCGCTAACGAGATTCTTTAATAGAACGACTCCTTATTATGCCCTCTTGCTCAAGCTGTCCTTGTTGAAGGATCAGCTCTTCCCGCCTCCTAACGGACTCCCCTAGCCGAGACTCGCTGGCTTCTAAAATAGCTTGAGCCTTAGCGATAGTCTCTTTGGCTCTGAGAATGACTGCTTGGCTCCCCTCAATCTCAAAGTTCACCATCTCCAACCCTCTGAGGACTGATTCCTGATTGGCTTTCAGCTATGCCAACTCTCGAGACCAGTCTTCCTCTTGACGCCTCAACTCCTCCTGACGAGCTGACAACTCTACTTGAAGCCGCGCCAACTCAATTTTGGTGATCGCTTCCACATCCGCTTGGCGAACTGCGTTCAGCATCTGCACCTATTCTTCCAAAGTTTCAAGACGGGCACGGTAGGGAGCTGCTCGCTCACTGCCTCCAATCCTTTCAATATTATCCAGATAACTGGACAACATTAGGCGTCCGAGATCGAGAAAATCTCTTCCATCCAGGATCATCACAATACATCTCCTTAATAGCCGCATGAAATCATTAATACTGTGGTTGAAGAATTCTTCAAGTGGGTCCACAGTGTCTGTGTTTAGCACGGCAGCACTAAAGAAGATGTAGCCGGGGGAGGAGTAACTTCTGCAGGAGTCGAAGAGGAGGAAGCCCATCCTTGTACCATATTCATGACATGAGGGGCCAGTAAAGCCAGTAAAGACTTGGCAGAACTGGGAACCCGAGGTGAATTATCGCTGGTACTAGTCATTCGAGCAGCTCCACCAGCAGGGGTAGATGATGGAGTGTCTTCACCCGAAGCTCCTCCTGTGGTAGAAGTGGCTTCAAATAAAAACTTCAAAGTGTCTTCATCCCCTGCTGGCAAGTGAGTCGGAGCAGGTGGGGCTGCCAGTGTCTCAACAGCCACAATCATAGAGGGCGTTAATACCGCTGGCTGAGGAGCAGAGGGCACACCAACAACAACTGGAAAGGTGTCCTCAGAGCAAACTGCTGGTGTCGGTGATGGAAGGCTTGGAGATGGGGGAGCCTCTCTTGCCGTGGCCGCGACGACCTCTATCCTATCGTCACTCCTGAGTTTGTCAATTGCAGGAGTTGAAGTAGGAACAGAGTGAGGAGTTGGCATGAAATAATCCACACCAAACTCCTCCGCCGAACTACCAAGTCCACCCACCGAGCCGGTGGTGCCAGAGTAGTCGACCAGCTCCTCGGACTCCACCCTGGTAGTTAAATGCATGGGAGAATGAAGCTGATTACCTGGATCTCAGAAAACAAACAGGGAGTGTTACATATATATAGGGAAAAAAAAAAAGAAGTTAGAATATAAAATTCAAAGGAACCATACCAGGGGATACAAGTCCTGTGATTGAACTTGAAGGAGGAGCTGTCGTCGTCTCTAAGGTCACACCCATCTCGCTACCTAAAGGTTGCGTCGTAGTGGGCGCAGTAGATTCTTGAGTTGGCACGCGAACCGGAGCATCAGGAGCACTAGGAGCCTCCGTAGGCCTACTCTCCTCCATTGTTGCTGGTGGCAGAGTTGAAGTAAGCAGGTTTGTGGTGAACTTGACCAGGGTCTCCCCGACCAGCTTCTTCTTCTTCTTGGCTGGCCCACCTCTGGCAGGTCTGCGGCGTTTAATGGTCGGACTCCAGGAACGAGTAACTGCAGGTTAGGGAGCACCTCCAACAACATCATCATCATCGTCACCATCATCATCATCGCTATCAGAGTCGCCAACATCTGATGGGTCCACCGTCGTGCCAAGGAATTCATCCATTCCTTTCACCCTTACTCTTTTGGCCCCTTTGCGGCAAGAATAAAAAGCTTCTATCTCCTTGCAACAACTACGGTTGACAGAGAAGTTGGGCACGTCAACGTTGGCAATACTGTACCATGTGCAGAAGCTTAGCATCATGCTCAGTTCTGGTGATTTTTGGGGCAACATGAATTCAGCCCCAGTTCCACCAGCTACAAAGTGGAACCAGCCGCGAGCACCCTCATATAAATTCCCCTCATAGGCCAGTTTCTTGTTCGGGTTACCCACGTAGAGTTGTGTGTACCCGAACTGGCAAGTGAAGCGGCTCGGGGTGTATGGCTCAATGTAGCACATGGTGTCCTGCCGATACACCAAGTGCCCAGGGCGAATATTGAGGAGCCACTAGAATACTCTTGAGGATAAATTGGTAAAATTGTCTGCTCCCGATATATCCTTGAATTTCGACCTGTACTCTCCACCAGGGAAATTTGGAAAACACCGAAAAATCTCGTAATTTTGGTGATGGCGGAGCATCTTCCGGATTACTGACATATAGTGGCTTTTCCAAGTGGAGCGTTCATACAGCTCCACAAGGAATGGCTTGTCAGCAAGAGAATGTTCGGTTGCACTCATTAAAGAAGGGCAGTGCATGATAGGCCATGCCATCAAATATGTATAGGGCATTTCTACCCTAGGGTTCGGGGTCTTTGCCTTGGCAATTTCTTTGCCTTTAATCTTCCCTTTACCCTTGTCGGCAGGGATGAAACTATTACAGAGCACTCGGAGTCCACTCTAAATGTTGCTAACCATGGCAGGGAGGAGTCCGAATGGTTGGCCGTATGCCAGAAGAACTGCTAGATAAATCACGTTCATTGCAATGGCATCCCTTTGGCAATGACGGCACGACACATCTCTTCAACTATAGTATCAGAAACCCAGCAATCAGACCTCTGTTGGATACTGGGAACTGAGCTTGGGAATGGAAGCTCTTAAGACGGTGCCGGGGCTGAATCCACATTCGTTTGATTCAGTGGTATAAAATATAGCACGTGTCTTGGCTATGCGGCGATCAACTTCCTTAGCATCAACAGGATTGTGGCCATGGACACTTGATGAACCCTCCTTCGAGTTCAAGTTGGCAAAAAAGTAATCGATCCATTTCTTGTGACCGATACCTTAGTTACGCACACCTGCCATGTCGGCACAGATGCGGTAGTGGCACATCATCTCCCACTAAATGGTATAGATGAGTTCATCCCTCACTTTTAGCATATTCAGCTCCTCAGTAGTGGGGATGTACTCTTCATAGGGGACTTCGCCCACCGATAAACTCGAGACCTCGTACATCTCGTGTAGTGCAAGCCCCAGTTCACCTATTGGTGTGAAAAAGGTGCTGGTCTCAGGGTTGTACATCTCCAGGAGGTAGAAGAAGTGATAGGAGCTCTGAGGTAGCCCAAATTGAACGTTTCTAATGGCTTTGTATAAGCCAATCTCCTTCAAAATGGGTTTATGGGAGTCCACCATATATTGAACGAGGTGAGCCCACCACATATTGCTGGAAGAGTAAACCCAGCCAGGCATCCTGAAGTCGTTGGCTGGATATTGGCCACCCTTAGCCATGAACTCACTCAGGAAAGTCCGTGCACGGGTTGGAACTTCCCCCCACTGGGTGCTCCTTGGTAATTCTCCCTGGAAGCAACATAGTAACACACCGAGTGGGACCATCTTGATAAGCCCCGTGTGCACCAAGCTTGCCTGTGGAAACGCAGTCATATTCCTGAGTTAGTCCCAACTCTAACTCACGATGCATGGCTAGCTACTGAAGATAAACCAAGGGGTAACTATGCTCCATGCTGGGAAGAAACATCAATATATCGCCAGACTGGTAGAGCCATTTGCTCTCCTCTTCGAAAGGGATCTGGTCTGAGTGCCCCATTATGTCTCCGAAGAAAAATGCGAGCTTCTCCAACACTTCTCGGTTGGTTGCCTCGAAGGCCGCATCGGTGATGATCTCCCTTGCAATTGCGAGGCTATATCTGATCAATCTCTCCTTGCGCTCCCTCACGCCTGGTTTGTAAGCAGGAAGATCAGTGGTGAAGCGGAATTGAGCTGTCAGATCTGCACCCCCAGCAAATTCGAAGTAGTGTCTATGAGGGAGAGCGTCCACTGAATATCCCAATGTAAAAGAAGAATCAAAAGTTAGAAAAGTTTTTACAAATCCAGAAAATCTTCTAAGTATAGAAACGCGGAGCTAAAAATAATTCCACGCAAAGCTAAGAAAATAGCCTCGCGTTTCGATAAAACGCGAAGATAAAGAGATAACTTCGTGTTGATATGTAAAACGCGAAACTAAGGCAAATAGCCTCGCGTTCACAAAATGCGAAGCTAAGTTCGTAACCTCGCGTTGAAACGCGACAGCTAACAAAAATAGCTCCGCGTTTCCAAAATACGAAAATAACACGATAGCTTCGAGTGGAAGAAGACCAGAGGCCTTTCTTCTTCTCCAAGCTGTACGGCCAGAAAATGGCGATCTCGCAGGTAAAAGGAGCGATTGGTCAGTTAAAACCAAGCCAAATCACCCCCAAAGTCGCTCTAAAGAGTCCAAAAGTTGAGATTTTTACCTCCGATGGGTGCGGTGAAAACTCACTCGGGTTGCAAGGATCGCCGGTCGCCTGAGCTCTAAGTTCTTGAGAATTCTTCGAAAGAGTGAAGAAGAAAAATAAGAGACTCTATTTAAATGAAAAAATCAGCCCCTTGGTATTCGGTGCGAGAATCAGAGCAATTACTGAGCGGTTACCCACTGAAATGCAAGGCTATTAGCTCCGCGCAAGTATACAAAACGCGAAGATAACTTGGTATTCTAACTCCACGTTCCAGTTCGAAGATCCAAAGTATTTCAAAATTTACTAAATTCTAAACCATTTTGAAAACTTTGGAGGGGGTTCTGCTGGTAGTGAAAATTTCAAGTAAAAAGGAATTTCCACAACAGAACGCGGAGCTAACTCTGTAGCTCCACGTTTGGCTATTTTTAGCCTGGCGTTGAACAAAATGCGGAGCTAATCGATAGCTCCGCGTTCTGACACCATTAACTCCGCGTGAGCAGATAACCAGAATTATAAATTGATTATGATTGAGATTTTAGGCTTATCCAAATACCCAAATTGAGTCCAATCAGAACTCTAAATCAAGAGATTTAAATCAAAAATAAGATATTTGATTGGAATCCTTGATAGATACAAATTCTATTTAAATAGAAACTCTCATATTGGCCCAAGCCTATAAATACCCTCTTGAGGAAGTCTTGACGGATCTTTTTTTTTTTAGCATTAAAAGAGTTCAAGTTGCGCGTGAGAGCCTTGAACGATTCAAGACCAGAGAAGATCAACAAGAGTCAGTCGTCATCTTCATAAGTAAGAAGATCATCGTCATCAGATCGTCCAAAAGAGCTACTTCGATAGATCCCATCGCTACGAGAACCCACTATATTTTGTAAAAGAGAGTGATAATTATAAATCCTCTCGTTTGTTCTTTTTTTGTTCACTTTCGTTGTAATCTAAGTTGTATTCAATGGAAGGAGGCAATAATTTTGCTGCGAACACCATCAATCTCACATAGATGAGGAATGGTTTTTCTAGTACTAGGGCTGCTAAAACGGGTGGGTTAGTTAGATACCTTTTTATGTCATCGAAAACCTACTGACACGCTTCATCCCTTACGAGCAACACCCCCCTCTTCATGAGCCTTGTGAATGGCTGTCATTGTACCGACAAGTTGGCGATAAATCGGGCAACTCATACTTTATCCCCTAGTATGATAGGTTGACGAGAAACTTATTCTCTTCCCTTTACGTCAACAGCATTGAGCAGTTCATACTTTTTACCTCAGCATGATGAATTGTCGAGAATATGATTTTGATAAGTATCATATATTATATTTTTCCTCCCATATTTTATCTATTTTTGTATATAAATAAATGCTACTCGGATATTTTTAGTATCTTTTTCAGATAATCTGATTCATACAAGGAGATGGTATGAAATCAGAGCCGGATTAGGAAACAAATCATATAAAAGAGTTCAAAGAGAGTAAAACTACAAGATTAAAATACTGTAGAGAATGAAAGTCAAATACAGTCAGGAGAATAAAGTGCACAAGATAAGAGACTCGCGCAAGAGAAAATCCAGAACAATTAGCCATATTATTGCCGCCAATTGGCAGCATTAGCTGCCAAATAGCGGCAAAGTAGTGGGTCCACGGGCTGATTTTTCTTCGTTGGTTTCGTTGTAATTTTGTAGTTTTTTAGTTCTGTTAGAATTAGGGTTTGATTTCCGAAACTTATGTATTGGTCGTATCTTTGTATTCTAAAGAGAATCCAGTAATTTTTGTACTTATTTTTAAATTAATAAAATTAGGATTTTGCTGAAGGGGTGACGGCCACAATACCGGACTCTAGAGGTAATTCTCTTTGTTCTTCAATTTTTCCTTAGTTAATTTATTTTAATTGCTTTCTAGTTTAGATTTATTTGCTTTCTAGATTAGATTTAATTGCTTTCTATGAATAAAATTTTGATTTTGCTTGTTAGAAATATGAGTAGCTAATTTCGCTTAGCTCTAGGATGTAGATGAAGTTAGGATTCACCATGTAATTACTCTCTAGAATTTTCTTCTTAAATAAAATAAACAAAGACATAATTTTTTTATGAAAAGATTAAAATACAAGAACTTGAAGATTAATATTTTGATAGATTATACTTGAATTAAGTTTCTTAATAGCCTATACTTAGTTAGGATTTGGAGTTGATGGTTTTCATCTTATTCAAAGAATTATATAATGATTTAGTTTATTTTATAAGAAGTAGTATTTTTGATGAGTTATACTTGCACACCACTTGATAGCTCATACTTAGGGCACTTTAAATAAAGATTAAACTAAAAGATCACTTTTTTTATGATAAAAGAATATAATAGAAGTAAATACATAGTTGGAAACTAGTAGATTCTAGATCCAAAGCTAATTAGAATAACTCTCAAGTTCAACTTAGAATTCTTTATTAATCCATTAGACTATAGAATTAGAGAGAATGCAAAAACACCTGAGATCTCTGTGGGACAACCTGTATAGCGCTACACTGATACTATATGCTTACAGTAAATTATCACATCAAGTTTTTGGCACCGTAGCCTAGAATCGACGGTGTTTTTCTTTCTTTTCTAACGTTTTACGGGTTAATAGTGTGTGTTGAGTGTGTATAGATCTGGAACTTCAGATACATGAAGCAAAAAGAGAAGACAAGAGTCTCAGAAGCGCACTATAAAAATCAGATAGGTAAATTCCCTGATTTTGCCGTTAAATAGCGGCAATTTTAGAGATTTTCTCCCCCAAATTTTGTCTAATTCTGTATTTAGGGTTCCTGGTTCTGTAAAAAAAATTATATATATATATATATATATATATATATATATATATATAATTTTATTTTTTTTATTTTTTTTCTTTTCCATTTCTTTCCCTCTCCACCTTCTTCAAAACAAATAATAAAAAAAAATTTAAAAATGTTTCAAAATCCAACTGGTTGTTATCATTATCGTGATCCATATCATAATTATTATCAGTGTTCATGGATAGAAAGTTCGTTAGGACTAGGTTATAATCAATTTCATACCACATATAATGAACCTACGAGCACTTCTTATACATAAAATTATAATTGTGAATGGATGAATCATTCTAATTTTGCATATAATCAAGAGTCATACCAAGAGAGTTCTCCATCTGATCCTTTCTTTATGGGCTATTCATCTCCATGTTTTACATTCAATCATGAACAAGATATTAAATTGAACATGTTAGATGAAAGATTAAAAAAATTAGAAGCGAGATATGTATGTTATGAGAATTTACATACAGTCCTTTCATATCTATTATCAAATATGTATACATATATATCATATCTTTCTTCAAAATTCACTCATGATCCTGAGATGCGATCATTTGAGAAAAATAAGAAAAATTATAATCGTGAGTCTGAAGAACGAAGACATACAATTGAGGAAGGTATAGAAGGTTTGCTAAAATCATCCTCTCAAAATTCATCCTCTCAAACTGCATTTTGTATGGAAGATCTTCTCAAAACGATTTCTCAAACTAAACTTTTTAGAGATCAACCATCTAATTGTTTGAACATATCTTACTCCAACGAGTAACAACTTCAGTCATCTTTTGAAGTAAATATGATTCAAAATGAGTTAAATAATTTTGTGTATGATGAGTCTATAGTTCAATATTGTGATCAACCTATTTTAGACCATTATGAAAATAATTATGAATAAATTAGTGATAAAGAAAAAAAATTGCATGGTGATTTGCCTCATGATGAGCTTGCTAGTGACATATTATCATTCGATTCTTTTGATGAAAATTGTGAAGAAATTTGTGAAGAAGAATTTTTATCCCTTTATAATAACTTGATTAATGATAAGTCCACTAGTATGGCATTTGCTTTTGAGAATTTTGATGACAGATTTGAAGAAAATTTGCATGACGAGCCCAGAATATTAAAAGAATGGAAAGAATCTCAAAAAGAAGAGGTCATGGTATCTGATGATTTGATAGAGCCATCTAAAATCGAGCTCATGATTCTACAACCAAAGTGAGTACATTATTTCACATATTGATAAAACCAAAATACTTACTGATATGAAAAATGCTTGTGGATAGAATATGAACGATAATAAAAGTATGCTTTCCAACCTTAAAATTTTACTATTGAACAAAAGGAAGAATGGTAGATATAAATTAAGAAAAACCAAAAATAAGATGGAGAGATTAAATGCAAAATTGACAAAAATGTTAAGTTTATCCATATCAAAACATAAAAAAAACACATTATGAGAGTGGAAAGTGATCAAGAGGTCGTAACCGGTTTGAATTTTCTAGTAAGTGTATATAATATTTATATCATAGTTTTCTTATTTATTTACCACCCTGGGTTCATGTATGAGAGCATACACGAGTTTAGGTGTGAGGGAGTGGGTTAGGATATTTTCTTCATATTTTTTCTAGGGTTTTTAGTTTTTTTAGAATTTTTATTTTATTTTTAGATTTTTGGGTTTCTTTATTTTGCACTTTGGGTAGTTTTTAGCGTTACTAACTAAAAAAAACTAAAAAAAAACCTTTGATTTTATATATTTTCATCAGTAGATCAACCTAATTATAGATAAAGAGACAAATTTAGATTTGAAATTGGATATGAGAGTAGATTGGATGATACACTTCGAATTTTATAAAAAAAAAGATTAAAAATAAATACTGCTAATAGTAGTTTTGAGGCAAGTATATATCTATTTTTCACTTCACAATAGCTTATTAGGTTAAGAAATGATAACGATTGAGTAAGTCTTCTCTCTCTAAACAAAAACAAAAACAAAAAAGTGAGAATTAAAAAATGGGATGCGCCTGGTATTAAGGCAATAGTCTCGAGAGTGATAAAAAATTGGTGTGCGCTGGTATTAAGGCAATAGTTTCAAGAGTGAAAAAAAAAGAGTACGATCCAAGTAATTGGGTACTTTGCGCCTAAGCAAGCGTGAATATTAGCATGAAAGGTGAAATATTCTAAAAAAAGAAAAAATAAAAAATAAAATAAGAAAATAAATTGTTATGAGAGAGGAGATGAATCATGAGTTAGAGTTGAAGTCTAAGGCTGAAATAGACTATCACACGTGCACGTAGTTGCATAGGAGCCAATGAATTATCTGTTAGTATGTATTGAAATATAGGATTTAAATTTTTAATTAAAATGATAGGTGTATTTGATATGACGCTCAATTTGAAAATTGATAATTTAAATGCGTTCTTGATTTTGTATATTAGTGAGATTAATTGATGAAAATATTATTAAAAAAACTTTCTTTCTTTTGTATAAAATTTTTTATTTTTCTTAATTTTCAGTCATCCTTATTTTTCTTCTCTTTATTCCTTAATCTATTTTCATCACGAATTTTATGGGTATATTCACTGCAAACCCTCATGAGACACAACTCGTCCACTAGGGTAATTTAGGGGTTTAACGGCTTGTTGCACGTGCTAAGTGAAATCGCGATTGCTGCGACAGTGGGTTAGGATTTTTCTTTTTCTTTTTAGATTTAGGTTTTGCTCGAGAACTAGCAAAACATATGTGTGGGGGTGTGATGAGTATCATATATTGTATTTTTTCTCCCATATTTTATCTATTTTTGTATATAAATGAATGCTACTCTGGTATTTTTAGCATCTATTTCAGATAATCTGATTCATACAAGAAGATGATATGAAATCATAGTTGGATTAGGAAACAAATCCTATAAAAGAGTTAAAAAAGAGTAAAACTATAAGATTAAAATACTGTAGAGAGTCAAAATCAAATACAATCATGGGAATAAAGTGCACAAGACAAGAGACTTGCGCAGGAGAAAATCCAGAACCATTGGCCATATTATTGCTGCCAATTGGTGATATTACCCGCCAAATAGCGGCAAAGTAGTGGGTCCACGGAATGATTTTTATTCGGTGGTTTCGTTATAATTTTGTAGTTTTTCAGTTCTGTTAGAATTAGGGTTTGATTTTCGAAACCTATATATTAGCCGTATCCTTATATTCTAGAGAGAATCCTGTAATTTTTGTACTCATTTTTAAATTAATAAAATTATGATTTTGCTGAATGGGTGACAGCCACAATACCAGACTCCAGAGATAATTCTCTTTGTTCTTCAATTTTTCCTTAGTTAATTTATTTTAATTGCTTTCTAGATTAGATTTAATTTCTTTCTATGAATAAAATTTTGATTTTGCTTGTTAGAAATATGAGTAGCTAATTTTGCTTAGCTCTAGGATGTAGATGAAATTAGAATTCACCATGTAATTACCCTCTAAAATTTTCTTCTTAAATAAAATAAACAAAAACATGATTTTCTATGAAAAGATTAAAATAAAAGAACTTGAAAATTAATACTTTAATAGGTTATACTTGAATTAAGTTTCTTGATAGCCTATGCTTAGTTAGAGTTTGGAGTTTTTGGTTTTCATCTTATTCAAATAATTATCTAATGATTTAGTTTATTTTTATGAAAAGTAGTATCTTTGATAAGTTATACTTGCACACCACTGTATAACTCATGCTTAGGGCACTTTAAATAAAGATTAAACTAAAAGATCCAATTTTTATGATAGAAAAAGATAATAGAAGTAAATACATTGTTGGAACTAATAGATTCTAGATCCTAGGCTAATTAGAATAACTCTCAACTCCAACTTAGAATTCTTTGTTAATTCGTTAGACTATAGAATTAGTGAGAATGCAAAAACACCTAAGATCTCTGTGGGACGACATTTATAGCGTTACACTAATACTCTACGTTTGCAGTAAATTATCACATCAGATTTCCTCTCAACTTTGCTTTAACAGCAATAGCTAATTCATTCTTTTTCCTCTAACATGATAGGTTGGCAAGACTTTTGTTTGGGCTTAAATGCCAAACGTTTTCTCTTACCTTACCTTTTGAGACTTCGGGTCATTGATAGTCATACTCTTACCCCTAGTATGATAGGGTTGGTAAGAAGTTTTTAATTTATCTTCTCATTATCTTGGCAGCGTTGGGCAGCAAAATAATTATGCAAGTATTCGTACATATTTACATACTTTTTTTTCTTTTTTTTTTCTTCTTTTTTTTCTTTTTTTTGTTGTTTTTTTATTTTCTTCTCTTCTTTTATTTTCTTTTTCTTCCCTTTTTTTGAATTTTCTTTTTACTTATAGCACTCATTTTGCCATTTCAAACGCTAGTAAGAGCAATAGAAGTAATATGACACTTATCGTCAACATTTTCAGTACTCCTGACCCAATCCAGCTGCTAGTGAATGAGGACGACTCGGTGGCAGCTGTGGTTCAGAGCGTACTTGGGGAGTAAGCTTGACAGTGTCAGCTACCCATGCTCGGCAAGAACCTCAGCATGTTCAATCTCTGCTACTCTAGCATTGATCGAGTGTTTTCCTTAGTTTTTCTTGAGTTGGCGGAGGAAATCGGTTGCCGTCTTTTAGTGAGTTTGCGCATACCCCCATGATCTCTCATTTCTTGGTAGAAATTTGAGATAATTCTTTTTTCTTTAGTTTATGTGGGTCGTAGTTCTTTACTACTGCTTTTCCCACAGGGACTAGAGCTGTGCCAGCTGGGATTTCCGAGAATCTCATGGTAATTGTCGTTGCATTTACTGACACACTTTTCTATTCAAGTCTCAACTGGATTATATTTGCATCGATGATTGCTTGAATTTTATTTTTTAGAACATAACAATTCTTGGTTGGGTGCCCAACTTTTTGATGATAGAGGTAATATTTGGGATCATGTGTTTTCCCAGCTTCCTCTGGTTTTTGATTTTCGGGCAACTTTAGCATCCCTTTTTTATTCAATAGGTGAGAGAATGTGATTGTTTGTTCATCTTTGAAATCGTATACCCGTTGCGATCTAAAAGAATCTCGATTATTCTTGACTTTTGGTTTGCAGCGGACCTTGTAGTCATTGCTTCTTTTCCCTGCAGGCGGGATGATTGTGGTTGTGGCCGATTCATGGCCATCCTCCTTTCGGCATGGTATTCATTGATACGTCAGATTATATTCTCCACTTGCTGTACTTTTTTGACCAGATCCTTCTAGGTTTTGAACTCCACAGCTCACATCTCAATGAGTACGTTTCTTTAGAGATTGTGTTTGCAGGTTTCAACCACCGTTTCTTGGGACATGCCATGCGGACATCACAATGACATTTCTTGAAAACGTTCTACAAAACTTTTTACGCTCTCATCCTCTTTTAGTTTGTTTGAAAGAAGAGTATGGACCGAGATCTCCTATCATCTTCGAAGATGCGACGTAAGAATTCCTTCTCCACGTCAGACTATGATTTAATATTTCCTGGGGACAACTGCATAAACCATGTAAATACAGGTCCTCTCAAAGTATTTGTAAAGATATTGGTCATTATGGGATAATTTCCTATAAAATGACATGTTTGTGCCAAGAAATAATATAGGTGCTGGTTAGGAAAACCTTTTTCATCAAAAGACTCTAACTGTAGAGGTTTATATTTTTCTAGAAAATGAGCTGATTTCCACTCTATTGGTATTTTTCCCTCTTTTTTTTCTTTGCTTTCCCTTGTTTTTTTCTTCGTTGTTTTTCTTTTATTCTCTTCTGCATTGTGGTTGAAGAGAAAAACATGTTTTTAGTTTTCTTTTTCCTATTTTTAATTTTTTTTTATAAATATTTATAATTTTAGCTTAGTTTAGGATAAGTTTAAATGTATAATAGATCTTCCTAATCCAATCCAGATTCAGTCACATTTGTTATAATCAAATTAACAAGTGTTTTAAATAAACTCAAATAATAAGCTAGATTAAAAATAACATTGTTAAATAATAATATATAAACAATCACTTTAATATTTATAATAATGTATTTAAAAATAAATAAACAAAAAAAATATTGTATAGGGAAACAGGATGTTACCGATGATGATGGGCGCGTCCAGCCAATTTTTTGTCCTTTCTATTCAAAAGTTTTTATTTAATTCAAAATTTTGATTAGGGTGTCCTACAAATTGATTGATTCGTGAACCTATCCATTACCATCTCACTTAATACATATCTCCATCTCACTTAATACATATCTCCATCCATTACCACAGTGATGCTCATGATGGACCTGATTGTTACTTGCTCATTGCTCATGATATTGTCCCTCATGATTTTAATATGCTTTTTTTTATGCACTTACAGGTGGTGGGTATCTTCCATCTCTGGCATTTTAATATGCTTTCAGCGAATGTTAACAGCAATTTTTTTTTTTTTTTTTTTTTTGTCTCTCATGATTTTCTCTTTCATATCTTAAACACTAGACCATATATATTCCTTTTCAACACTTTGCATGCGGCTTCGCTTTCATTTTCTACTATTAACTCGTGCAATTATTAGCTTAAATCTAGGTTCCCACTGCCTTTTTTTATTAATTAAGCAGCCAGCTATTTAGCATTCTTCTTTAATTATTAATTAATTTTGTGATAGAAAGTAGAGATCGAGCGCTTGTCAGTGGAAATTTCTCAAGGAAACGTTCTGAAATTTTGTGACGTCTCTAGTGAACTCCACATAACACCAACATTTGTATATTGTTTTAAGATCCGACAACAAAAACTAATTATTATGCTCTATTGGATTTTATTTATGATGTTGATGAAGATTGATATAGAATCCCTTGCATATGCCACATTTAGTGACTGCAAGGATGTATTAAATCTAAGACTATGACTGCAATCAGGCGGTGAAGGGATTTCTTTTACCATCGCTTATGTAGACCAATAAAATGGGTACACGTGGCGCCACTCAAAATAACAAATAAAAGAGCTCTCTTAACTGTTTTTTGAGTGGCGCCACATGTACCCATTTTATGAGTCCATCTAAGTGATGGTGAAGGAAGTCCCTTCACCGCCGGTGAATTTCCCGTTTTCTAATATATATATATATATATATATATATATATATATATATATATATATATATATAGTGTTCACTCATACCAAATTTCTTCGATTTTTGTTTTGATTTGCTCCTCCATCAAGTTGACACAAATTTTACTGGTTCTCAATAAGTAAACATTTTCTATCCTCTTGATGAAAGTATAAATAAACTCCAAAATTCATGAAATTTAATCTTATTAAAATTAAAGAGATAGATATCCTAATTCTAAAAAAATAATTGAAGAAAAGTTATTGGACTACTATATTTTGGCTGTTAGTTCACATAATTTTTCAATTTTAATTTAAATTAGCTTAAATCCTACCAATACACTCTTTTAAGCACATGCGCATGTGTGGCTTAACTTTAAGTAATAGAATTGGGATCTTGGGGCATTGGTCTAATGGAGTGGGTGGCATAAAATGGCCCAATTCAAGAGTTTATTATTATTTGCCTTCGCGTTTTACTACAATACACGTGCCTCTGGCATATTCTTTTGATACTAATCTGCTCATTGCATTGGATTCGCACATATCACCTGGATCATTTTTCCACCCGCCAGCACTAACTCATTCAGGGGCTATTTCACTTATTCTAGTGAACTAGCTTTCACCTAGACCTGTCCAAAATATGCAGGTCCCATGCCCATGCGGCCCGGTCTGTTCACGAGTCGGCCCGTGCTTGGTTGACTGCCAGGTCAATTGGATAAACTTGGAAACCCTGTGCCTTAGTTTTTTTTTGCTAGTTAAACTCATATATAAATACATATTTTTGACAATATTATCCAAATTGAGTTCTCACTAAGAGTCAAACTCAGAATCTTTCGCAAACTGGAGAATGGTGATATCATTTGAGCCAAGGCTCATTGGCATCCCTATGCCCGAGTTGAAATCTAGGTTGGCTTGGCTATGTTGAAAAAAAAAATCGTATTAAATTTAATATTTTTTATTTCATAATTTAGGGTTAATTATATTTCTAATTTTATTTATATCAAGAATTTCATTGGGTCGGATGAAATTTATCATTTAATTTCTAAATACTTACTATATAAATAATTTCTTATTTCTAAAATTAAAAATTCTTAAGTTTCTTGTTTAGTATGTCTCATTGGTTAATATAATTATTTCACTTATGTATAATATAATTAAGAAGACACTTATCTACATATTTCATATCTGATCAATCAAAAATGACTTCTTATAAAAATTATAATGAATTAACTTTCTATAACAATTTATAATGAAATAAATTTTCATGATAATTTATAATAAAATAAATTTCCATTGAGTTTATAATAATTTATAATATTAGTGTTTTGTAGGGTGATTAATTTAACTTAAAAATATTTGGAGACATTGAACACATCCCCTACCAATGTTTAAAATAGTGATAACAGTGGCGTAACAATTTGGCTCTGTTAGGTTATGTCGCATGTATCGTAACGCATAAAGTAGGTTATGCAATTTTCTAGTTATTTAAATAAAAATAAATATAAAACTATATAAAAAGATTTTATAAATTGAAAAAATTAAAATATCTTAAAAAAAGAACACATTTTGTAATATATAATCTATTCTAATTTTATATTAAGTTTTATAATAATTTTCATAATTATATTATAAATTATATTAAGTCTGCAACTGTAATTCCGGTCATCATTTAAATAAGAAAACAAGATTTAAATTTTTTATTCAAATTTCAATTATTATCATTATTGTAATTTTATATTTTGTAATTTTTAATTTATCTTATTTGTAATTATTGATTTCAGTTCAATTAAAAATTCAATATAATCAACGAGTAAAATATTTCAGCAACTGGAGATGAATTACAATAAATGAATAAAGAAACAATCGTCAATTATAAGTTAGCAGTTCCACAAGCAATCAAACAAGCCAACAACAATCAAGTAAAAAAAATTACAGCAATTTGCTAATAATCAAAATAATATTAACAACAATACAAAAATTACTAAAAAAATAATTGCAAATAGCATAACATTACGTAATATAACGAACGTTGTGTAATATATCGTAAATAATATAAAAATTGTACTGTTAAGATGAGTTATTTCTAATTGTCATGTAGCATTAGGATTCCATTAGGTTACGTAACGCAATATAACGAGTTTTATTACGCATTGTTTTCAACATTGCCCCCCTAATATATATGATCGTTTGCAAGGGCTGAGGAGGAATGAAAAACGTGCAATATCTGAAATATAATTGCTGAGTTCTAAACTAACATTATATTAAAAGGGTTTTTACATATCTATCCTTAACTCTTTAAAAATTAGAATTTAGTCCCCAAAATCTTCATATTTATAATTTAATCTCCCAAATCTTTAATTACCTCACTTTAGCCCCATTCATATTTTTGGCATGAATTTCCCGTTATACCCATGAATTATTTCATTTTAGTCATCCTTTCACTCTTCATCCTCTCTTCCTTTTCTTACTGGGTTCTCTTCTCCATTCTTCTTCTCTCTCTTCCCTCTTCTTATTGGATTCTTCTGAGTTACTTCACTTTAGAGATTAACTGGGAGGGAAGAAAGAGAGAGGAGAAGAATGGAGAGGGGAACCCGAGGAAGAGAGGAGAAAAAGAAAAGAGATGACTAAAGTGAAGTAATTTAGGGGTATAACAGAAAATTCGGACAAAAAATATAATTGGAAACTAAAATAAGGTAATTTAAAGAATTTGGAGGATTAAATTATAAATATGAAGATTTAGGGAACTAAATTCTAATTTTTATAGATTTAAGGGAGAAATATATAAAAACTCCTATATTAAAAGTCCGTGTTGACACTTATAACTCTTTTACTGAAAAAAAATATGATCCAGGACTAATACCGATGCGTGTTGACACTTATAAACTCTTTTACTGAAAAAAAAATATGATCCAAGACTAATACCGATGCGCGTGTGAAATTTTATCATATCCTCATAATATTGTAGATTAATTATTTTTGCCAAAAGACGGACTTTAATTAAACTTTTTTAAGTAGAATATATGCATGTCAAACTTTTTAGTTAAAAGATGACTTCGTCTTCTCTTTAAAAAATTGAAGTACATAAAGTTTCACCCCACACCCACACCCAACACCCCCCCCCCCCCCCCCCCCCCCCCCCCCCCGCCGCCCCCCCCCCCCCCCCCCCCTTCTAGTTGCTTCGTCTCTTTTTCTCCCAGTGGAGAATCACTTACCCACTTAAAATATGAAATATGATTAAATAATTTCTGATAAGCAAAATAAAATTCGAGGTTATCTTTCATCGGAGCACTTTTAATTTTTAATTCCCAAGCATTATTATCTCGTTTAAAAGACCTCAATAATAAGTGGTAGTTTTCAATTATATATATATTTTTTTCTATTCGATTATTTTAATGTGTAGTTAGTTTACTAGTGTGGTGGCTTACCTAGCTAGCATATCCAAAATATAAATGTCATAATTTTCTATTATGTGATTACTTTCCGAAGATAAATTTGATACTAAAAAAATTCATGAAACACAAGGATACCCTTACTCCAGGATGGACGGCGGCCCTCTGCTTTGCAGAACTCTTTCACTATATCAAAACTCCAAAGTTAAAGCAGAACTCTTTCACTATATCAAAACTTCTAAAGTTATAGTAAGAGTTGAGTGAAATTATTTTGTATGTTAACATGCCCCCACAGGGAGAAGATCTATTTTGGACAGAAATCTAGGTTTTACGCAGCGATATAATTTTTTTTTTTAACCCGCAATTAAATGCACACCCGATAGGATTTTCGAAGATCCTTTCACTACACCAAAACTTCGAAGTTGTGATAAGAATTGAGAGAAATTATTTTTTATTTTAAAACACTACCGTAATTTTTTTTAATACACGTTATTAAATGCGCGCCCGGTAGGATTTGAGCCTGGATTGCTCTATTACCATATTAAAAGTCCCTTCCACTATACCAAAACTTCGAAATTATGGTGAGGGTTGAGCGAAAAGATTAAAGACCCGTTTTGACAGAAATACTATTTTGAAATACCTTTTTACTGTACCAAAACTCTAAATTTATGGTAAGGTTGAGAAAAATTATTTTATATTTTAATACTCTCATTTAAAAATAAAATTAATACTAATAACTAAATTCTATAATTTTAATGAGTTTGCCTCTCCATCTCCTTTCAAAACTTTACGTTTGTCCTCCTAACTCCCAAGAATTTAGACTAAAGGTTGTTTTTAGCTCTCCCTCTAACTCTCTTCTTTGATCAGCCAACGGAATTTATAGTTTCATTAAATTATATTTTGGTCATATATAGAATTTATAATGTTATTATATATAAATTTTTTTCGATTGGGAGCTCCATCCTGTTCTCCAATAGGGATACTTCACCTGCACAACTGGCAAACTATTTGGATAGCTCGACTTCCAATTAACTTTGTGCCTTTTAGTTCGGATGCCCGGACCTACCGGTGATGAAAGCAAACTAAGAGCAAGGAACTGAGGATATCTTGAGATCATTGTCACATGGTTATAAAAAATTTAAAAAATAAAGGGAAAAAAAAAAAAGATTTCAATTGAAAGCGGTAATCTTTTGCAACTCGCAACCTCCATTGACCCATCTCCTACGTCTCTTATTTATTTGTTAATTTCCCTCTCCTCATGTTTTATTTGCAACTGAAAATATCTCTTGCCACGTGGCTTTGATATTTTATGACGTCCATGTCCTAAATCTTTAAGAAGGTTCTATAGGGAGTTTCTAAAGGGGCACACCATTTTTCCTAGTAAGCCCACTTTCTCTAAATAGTTATTAAGTGAATATGGTGTGCCCCTTTAGAAACTCCCGTTCTATAGATCCAACTCGCATTATTTTTTCCCATGAAAATTATTTTTGAAATAGAAAGGAAAATGGAGTTGACAAATTATTTCTACTAAACTTTCTAGAAAGCTAACTGCAAGGTAAGATGAAAATATAACTAATAAGAACGATATAAAAATAAAAAAAGGATAGTTTGAATTCAAGTTTACCATCACTAATAAAAACAAATAAATAAAAGCTTAATATCATATTGAGATTTAAAAGTTAGAAACTATTTAATTTACTTTTGAATTGAGAGTTCTTAAATCTTGAATAAAAATTTTCGGTTTCTTTTTGTGAGTTAGGGCTCACATACACATATTTTTTGTAATATTATTCAACAGAAACTTCTCACAAATTTAAGAAGAAGTTACGCTAATAGATGCAGAGCTCAATTTTGTTTTTGGTGGTAAATTCTAGACTTGATAGCCTTTAAATAGTGTTAATATCAATTTTAATTAATGGCCTATTAATGCTCATCACCTTTTTAATATACTGTTAATTTTCCTTAGCAATCCTTAAATAGATCACGCTAATTAAGCCACTAGCTAGCTATCAATGCTAAACTTTTCCCTTTCAAAAGGTGACAACAAACTAAGGATAACTCCAAAGCAACTTGGCCAATAATTGCCATTCTGGTTACTATCATCGATGAGGGTTCAATTTCTTGCACCAACGGCAGTGTGCCTGCAACCCCACCATCGATGGCTGACTGATAGCCCGGCTAGTTCATCTTAAAAACATCACAACTTTTCCTCTCAAAGTTCGATTGAGTTGATTCAAATATCTTTGGAAAAGTGATTCAAAACTCTACATAGTTGAGTTTGTATCAATGTCAAATCTTGACTTGAAATTGATATTGATGCACAACGCATCATTCCTTCTGTCTAAATTTAAACAATCATAACTTTCACGTTTGAACTCCATTTTAGCCGATCTTAATGTTGTTAAGAAGGTCATTCAGAACTCTATACTTTTGTTGTTAATACCGTCATAAAATTCTCACTGTAACTCCGCCAAATCAACATATTCGTCGTATCCATCGTAATAGTCTTTGTCAACCTTGATTTTTTATTACTCTGAAGTATTTCTGACTGTTTCTTCATACGTTTTGAGATGATTTGCTATACACTTAGGATCAAAAATCTTAGCAATACTGTTGATAAATTCTCGTAATTCTTGAAAATAAAAAAATTTAAATTAAATTTTTTTGGCAATATTAATTACTACTTACAATTCCAAATCGAAATACAGTAATACAAATTGTAATAATTTCTACTACTGTAATTATAGTACAGTAATACAAGTTTCAACTTGGAACGATGTTTTCAAGCATCCAAACACACTTTAGTAGGGACTTGGTATGGTAAAGTCTTTTTTATAAGCGACAAGAGATTTCAATTCAAATCTTTAACCCAAAGGATCTGTAGTTCAAGTTTAGCTTCCCATCAAACTGATGCCTCACAAGAAAAAAAAAATGAGGAGAAGAAGCAAGCACATAAAAGTACACACAAATATACTAATAAAGGCAATCATTATTTTGACCTTGAAATAATGTTTTTATTCTAATGCCAATCACATTTCTTAGTGATAATTGAGGATTTTAGTGATAATTAAGGATGAGAATGGATAGATTCAAGAGCCAATCGTTGGCCTGTCCTATTCAAAACTTTGAGTCAAAAATAAAATCTTAATTTTTCTAATTTTGATTTTTGACTAGGATGGACCAAACATTGACCTTTAAACCAGTCCATTCTCATTCCAAACTATAACAAGTATTATTTATATAATATGTTAGTATGTTACATTAGCTTTCATCTGCAAACAATATTGAATTCCAAAGTCAAAGCTTGAAGATCTCAAGTCGATCGAACATAATGCCATTAAAAATTGTGTTGGATTAAACAAACTTTGCTACGGTTGGTGGCATCGATCAATTTTGTTTGAGATATGAATCAAAGTTTGAGTCAATTACATATTAAATTATATATAGAGAGAGTGATGGAAATGAGTTAACAGCTCACGCAAGTTATCAGAGTTGCAATTCATTTATACTATCTCCAATAATCTTTTCTAAAAATTTTCTTTTGGATTATGATTTAGACCCCCTAGGGTTCGCTCATACCCAATTTCTTAGGTTTTAGTTTTGATTTAGTCATCCATCAAGTTAAGACAAAATTAACAATTTTTAATGAATAAAACATTTTGTATGCACTTGATGAAAGGGTAAATGAACTTCAAAATTTATGAAATTTAATCTAAAAGAATTTAAGAAAGTAGAGATAGTAAATATAAAAAAAAAAATTTGAAGAAAAATAATTGAATCATTATAATTTTGTTGCTAACTCGCGTAACTTTTCCTGAACTAGCGACTCACCTACAGTAATCATATATATATATATATATATATATATATATATATATAAAACGGGAAATACACCGGCGGTGAAGGAAGTTTCCTTCACCGCCGCTTAGGTGGCCCAATAAAATTATTACACGTAGCGTCATTTAAGAGAATTCATTTATTTGTTAACTTGAATGACGCCTCGTGTTATAATTTTATTGGGCCACCTAAGCGGCGGTGAAGGAACTCCCTTCACCGCCGGTGTATTTCCCGTTTCCTCATATATATATATATATATATATATATATATATATGGATCCTAAATAAAATTCAAACAGATAATATGTAAAAGTATATAAAGAAAAACAACTACAAGAAATTTCCAATTTTGAATATAAGATGAATTATCTAGATGATGATATGCAACAATATTGATCGCAAATTCCATGGAAAGTAGAAGGGAGGTTTTTAGGATTTTATAAAACAAGGTGCAATTCAATTTAAACAGAGATGAGAATAACAAATTGTTAACCAATACCATTAGAAGTACAGAACTAAACTGGGAGTTTTAAAATTAAGGATAATAAGTTACAATACTAGCCATATATAGTACAGGAGGTCTCACCGTAATTTTACGACGTAAAAAAATATATCAAAATCATGTATCTTACTTTCTTTCTTTTCACCCCCTCGGAAACATTTTTCTTTTCCCTATGATTTCTTTATTTAGGCAAAAGAAATACCAACCTTATCTTTGCAATTTTATTCTCTCTTAGTAATTAAACTTTGTAATGTCATAATCATCAACAAACTCAAATAACCATAATCTTCTCATTAAGAAAATTAGAAATATATAATCTCCTATTAGTGCACGTGCCTTTATTCTGAACTAAAATAGACAGCCACTCCCACTCCCAGCTGTTCTTTCTGTGCCACTTGCAAACTCTTCATTGGACTACTCATTCCCTCAAATTTCTAGATTTTTAACTTTTCAAACTAGTCATAATCATCAAGAAAAAGTGTGCTTAGATTAATGTTGTTTTATTTTTAATTCTTGATAGATACTTTCAAACATTTTAAGATAGGATATCTATATTTTAAAAGTGCATATGTTTACATGGAAGTAAAATAGAAGTAACTGAAGTAAGACTAT